>JWIU01000059.1:65968-185506 GCA_000966885.1 Xylaria sp. JS573 | reverse complement strand
TTTTTTTTTTTTTTTTTTTTTTTTTTTTTTTTTTTTTTTTTACGATCCGCGGTGGTGGAGCAGTCGGATATACCTGAGGAAGGTTTAAAAAAGGAACAGGAAAAAAAAAACCAGAAGCTTCTGTTTTTGTCATGGCTAGGCCGGCGTCTTCCGAGTCAGCGACATTCGAAATAGCCGAGATCGAGAAGGACGTGCTTGCGCTGCTATCGCCGACCGCCAACACGAGAAAGACCCTGCCGCCGCTGCCGCCGTTGCCGGAGGCCTCGACGCCGATCGCGGAAACGAGCAGTGATGCCGCCGACGATGACGCGAGCTCGTGGGAGAGCGTGGACACGGTCGGTAATGCCGCCAGCGAGACGGCCTCGCTGGGAAGTCGGAGATCGGCCGGCTATGCCAGCGAGTACGCCCCGTCGGAGGGTGGCGGTGCCCCGCGGCCTCCGCCGCCAGCGGTAGTGGGGGGTGGTGGTTCCGACAAGGAGCTGCCGCCGCCGTACGGCATTAAACTGAACAACAACGGTCGCTCTACGCCGCTGCCGCCGCCGCCGCCGCCGCCGCCGATATCGAAGGATGATACGTATTACCGGCCGATGACCGCCTCGACCAAGCGGCTGTCGCTGTCGACCGCGCAGTCGAAGCGGTCGGTCAAGTACGGGACCGGCAAGTTCGCCGGCGTGGAGCTCTCGCCGCAGCCGAGCGATGATCCCGAAGACCCTTTGGTAAGCCGGCCCCCGGTGGATTCCCCGCCCGCCCTAACCAGAAATGAAGTCGCGTGTTGACCCCCCTTGTCTTTGTAGAACTGGCCCAGGTGGAAGAAACACCTGAATCTCCTAGCGCTCCTTTTCACGGTGGCGCTGGTAAGCGCGATGAAGACGGCGTTCATCAGCGTGAACTGCAGGATCGCGGTAGACGGCGACGTCTCGTACACGTCGGTGGTCACACTTACCGCAGCGCCGTTGATGATCTCGGCGGTGTCCGGCATGGGGAGCTTAATAATAGCGCGGATATGGGGTAAAAGGCCGGTATACCTGGTTTCGATGGTATTAATATTCATCGGCGTGGTTTGGAACACCGCCGTAAGAGGGATCCTGGCGAACGTGGCAGCTCGTGTCTTCCAGGCGCTGGGCTGGGGCGCGTTCGATACCTTGGTCTTGGGGTCGATTCAGGACACATATTTCGTTCGTCTGGCACTCCTTGAATTTTCTGCCCTTGGAATACTACATGCTGACTGTTATTTTTCTAGGAGCATGAGCGCCAGTCCAAGATCGCACTTCACTACGTCGTATCGTTCGCGACGATGTGGGGCGGGCCGCTCATTGGCGGTGTTGCCTCAGCTGGCCCTATGGGCTTCGCTACCCAGTTTCAGATCATCAGCGCCTTGCTCTCGGTAGGGATCCTGCTGTTGGTCTTCGGGGCCCCCGAGACTACCTATGACCGGGCATTTTCCGATACCTTAGGACCACCTCCGGAGCGCTCTCAATCGCTCTTACCAACGGTGACCCTGACAAAGGAGGCCGCCGTCGAGTACCTGAGCAAGTTGAAGTTCTGGTCGTACCAAGCAGACGAGGTCAACTTCTCGCTCGTCCTGCAAGCGCCCCGCGCAATGTGTACCCCGACGACGGGGCTCCTCTTTCTCCTCACGTTTCTCCCCCACGCCACGCTCTGGAGCTTTGCCAGCTCGCTCTCCCTCCTCTTCACGCCCATGCCTTTCTTGCTGTCGGAGGCGTCCGTCGGAGCCCTCATGTGGGGTCCGTTCCTCCTGGCTACCGCCGTGGGAGCGGCCCTAGCCCTCCCCTGGTTCCAGAGACGCTACCAGATCTACCTCCACCTCACCGTCCTCACCGCCGGCGGCGCCATGGCCGCGTTCGGCATCCTCGCCTTCGGGCTGTACCTGCACGGCGCCATGCAGATGCCGAAGGGGAACGGGTCGGCGGCGGTATTGTCCACAAACACGCCCTGGGACCTGGGCTACCTCGGCGACGACGTCGGCCTGCCCGTCGTGTCGCTCCTGCTCGGGCTGCTCGCGGCCGGGTCCCTGGCGCTCGACAGCACCTTCGGCCCCACCATCCGGCGGTCCACCACGGCGTCCACATCAGCAGCCGAGAACACGGCGGCGGGCGGGCTGCGCGGCGACACCGCCACCGCCGACATGCACGGCGCGCTGGCCTGCGCGCGCAGCCTCGCCGCCGGCACCTTCGTCCTCGCCATCCCCGAGGCCGTCTACACGTGGGACGGCCTGCGGGCGGCGGCGCTGGGGCTCGGCGTCGCGCAGCTCGTCGTCACGCCCGCCGTCGCCGCCGTCTACTGGTTCCGCGACGAGGGCGTCAGGCGCCTCGACGGGCGCGTCCTGGGGCTCGTGGACTTGGCCGCCCTCAAGCAGTCGGTGAGCTTCTTCGACACCAAATGAGGGTAGTTTATTATTATAGGCGATGGGTATATACGGGGAGAGAATGGGAAGGATAAGCCCGGGCTGTCGGAAGCTCGGACTGCGGGGATTCGATGTTGGAACCCCCGCGGATAGAGGCCACGGCCTCCGAATGGAAATCGAAAAGACTACCTAGTAATGGATAATACAGATTTTGTTTCTGGTTGAATGCAGCAGTAGCTGCTGCCGAATGAGCCATGATGATAATACAGCTTGGGCTCTTCACTAATCCTGGGTCGGAACTCATGCCGGCGGTCACAGGTACTGCACTCAATTCGCTGGATTGCTCCATATGCGTGTGGGAAGAAGCTTAAGTGTATAAGGCGAGGCACTCTACTCGAAGCTGACTAAATGCCATGTGCTTCGACGGTGACGTTACCAGAAGCGTGTATATGTGTAGAAACTAACGCCGCTTCATTCTCGAGCAAAACGAGGAGGCCAGCACGAAGAGCTTTTGAAGGAATTTACTTGCAGAGTTATGATCTATTTGGGCTATTTAAACGGTGGCTAGAGAATCTTCGCGACTCGAACAGGCTCGTCTCATCACATTCTAGTGATAAGCCGATCCGCGCGGGAATGTTGGGTGGGCCGCCACATTCCGACCCCGCAAGCAACGGCGGCATCGAACGCCACGGTAGCCATGCGTCAAACATGCCAGCGATAATCTCCGACCAATCTCATCGTACAATACACAAAACATAGGTAAATTCTCTTCTACTTAGCAGCATTGCGTCGCCTGAAGATCGAATTCTTCAACTACCCACGACTGTGCAGGCCTTTGTCCTTCCAAGCGTGCAAAAGAGACCAATGGCATCTCATCCGGAGGATCGGACACTAGCGTTCAATCAAAACAACACGGGAGGCGTCGATGGCGCCGTCGCGTGCGCGGTCAGGGCGCACAAAGGGCTTTGATACTCGCCTCGTATTCTCTATTTAAACGCCACAGAGTCGACCCGGGTTTGAGGACCAAGCAAGCAAGAAATATCCCGCACGCTCTCGTCTTCCACCCGACGCACTTACCCATCATCAACTTTCCGTGGTGTCTAGGTCCCATTACCATCATCATCCTCATCTAAACCAATTACTCCCATCAAAAGATCGCTATCAACAGACAAAATGCCTGCCAAGACCCAGACCCTCCTCCTCCTCACGACCGCCCTCGCGGCCCTCGCCACGGCCCAGGTGCCCCCGCTCGCGCGGCCCAACAACGCGCTCCTGGCGCGGCAGGGGGACCCCAACGCCGACCTCGACCTCGACGTCGACGACCCGCAGTGCCTGAGCGCCATCGACGCCGTCCTGCCGCTGTACGCGGACCTGCCGACGCCGCCGCCGGCGCTGCTCTCGGCGGAGGGGCCGGCGCTGGCGACGGCGACGGCGGAGGCGGCGACGGCGGAGGCGGCGGCGGCGGAGGCGGACCCGTGCGCGGCGGTCCCCTCGCTGACCGGCGACGCCGCCGCCCAGTACACCTCGTACACGGCGCAGGCGCTCTCGTGGTACAGCGCGCACAGCGCCGAGATCGCCGGCGCGCTGGCCTCGTGTCCCGCGCTCGCGTCCTGCGCCTCCGCCTACGTGCCCATGTGCACCGGCACCGGCACCACCACCACCACCAGCGCCGACGGCAGCAGTAGCAGCGGCGCGCCCGCTCCTGGTTCCGGTGCTGCTGGCAACGGCACGGATGCCGCGATGACGGTGATGATGACGGGCCCGTCCTCGTCGACGACGGCGGCCTCGGGAAGTAACAGTGGCCACGCCGCTTCGAAGACCCCGCACGCGACGGCGAGCCCGAGCGGCTCGGCGGCGGCGACTGTGAACGCCGCGACCAGGGGAACGGGGCTCGTTGGTGTAGCTGCGGTGGTGGCTGCCTGCTTTATAGGCCTCATCGCCGCGTTGTAGTTAACATACCATGGGGAGGATCAATGTTTTTGGTCCATGGTTCAGGGGTAAGGTTCGGTTCGGTACCGGTGGGATGAGATAGGGAACTTGTGTCATACTCATACCATCTACATATGTGTTATTATAATTTGTACAAAGAACCAAGGTCGTTATGTTATTTATACGAAAAGAGAAATCGTCTCTCAGCCCAGCTCCATTCCCATTAGTCACTTAACGTAGTCTAGTTGAGCAAATTTTGGCATGGGTTGTTATTCATTACATGTCAAATTTGAACCCAGCAACCCGTCTTTCATATCGCGGTCCCAAGATACTCATGACGTGTTAAATAGCCAATCATCTAATGACGGAACATGTGACTTAAAGCGATGGAGGGTTTGCTAACAGTCCCAAAATTTGCCAAATATTAGGACTTATCGTGTAGGTAGTTCGGCTAGGTAAGCTTTCTACCAAGACACTCGGTTCACGTTTGAAGTTCAAAAGTTTGATTTGACAACTATCTCTGCAGCAACTGTCCAGCCATATAGTCATTTGAAACTAAACTTAGATCGGCCCGTCAGTTGAACAACTTTAGGCACTGTCTGTGAAAGCCCTCCTTTATGAGATTGGATGGCCACCAGGCAGCTCGGTAAGCCCTAAGGGGGGAATAGTCAGATGATGAAAGCCAAGGTCGGAAGGGTGAAGTAAACAACTTACAGCTGTCGATGTCTTCTTTGACCATGTCGGGGACCTTGCACTTGTTCTGCGCGGCGATGTTCTGGGTCTTGAGGCCGGGAGCAGAGACGTAGGTATGGGCATCCATGGCCCTCTGCAGCGAGTCGTCCTTCCAGCCAAACATGTAATCGGCGTGTGTGGAGTACCCGGACTTGTCGCCGGTGGCCCAGACGAAGGGCTGCTCCTCGGGGTTGTCGGGCCAGTCGGCCTTGTTGTTGAACTGCCGGGTGTCCCAGACGGTCTCGAGCATGAGCTGCGGCAGGCGGACGGGGTGGGTGGAGGGGCACGCGCCGCCGGACTCGAACGTGCCGGTCTCCGGGTACGCCACGTGGTCCTGGTGGTTGGGCGTGTCGAGGTTCTTGCCGTCCCAGCACGTCGGGAAGCGGTGGTTCGCCATGATGCCCAGCTTGCAGGCTTGCTTGGGGAAGCCGATGCTCTCCGGCGCCCGCGTGCCCTGGTTCTCCATGCAGATGTACGTCAGCTGCCGGAACTTGCGCGCCTGCTCGCGGTCCCGGTACGTCGCGTCGCCGACCAGCATCCGGAAGCCGGGCTTGAACGCCGTGACCGTCGACCTCTGCGCCGTGTCGAACAGCGCATCACTCATGTAATAGACGACCTGGGAGCTCGGTCAGATATCTGCTCTCGCGTAGCGGTGCCCGTGGTCTCTGCTCACCATGCCGCCCTGAGTCCCTTCCATACCTGCCTGGGCCACTACACAACATAGAGTCAGTCAGTCCGTCAGTCAATATTATTTTAAGGCACTTTTTGTAACCCGAAGGCATGTATTCAGAAACCCCAAATACGCAGACGAGAATTGTAAGAGGGATGAATGGCTGAGGTGATACGTACTCTGCGGGACCCGTTTGAAGGTGCCATTCTTGGCGCGGAAGAAGAGGACCGCGGTCCAGTAGTTGGAGAAGTCCTCGCTGAATTGGCAACTGGTACAGGTCGAAAGCGCTGCGAGGTCGTGTGTCCCTGGGTCCATTGACACATTGAAAGAGTCCTGTAGGCTGTCAGCTGCGAACATATCTCTAGAATTCCAAGGATCTAGGTAGGATACATACCCCTCCAATGATTTGGTGAAGATGAGCCGACGGGTTCTGACCAGGCTCAACTAGAGGATCCAGACGCTGGACGGTCAGACCGGCGCAGCCGAATCGCAGCAGTGCGTTGGCCGGCGTGAATAGCCCTAGGGCAGCGGCGAACGTGTTCACCTTCATCGTGCGTGTGTTTCCTTGCGTTGTCAGTTCGGTGGTACTGCCAACGCTGGAGACGACACAGAAAGCAGAAAGCGACAGCTGATAATTATGGCCCGGGCCATGGTGATCTTTCGCCTCCTTTTGACAACTGCCGTTGCTCCCACACCTGACAAGACCGCAAGCTTGATTCCTGGTCTCGGAAAATATCGTCAACCAATATCGGAAAAACGTTTTGATAGGCGACCGACGTGGACTCGCGTCCCGGCTAATGTCCACAATGCTTACTGGTTCGGGACTTGCACATGAATATTCCGACGCTGGTGGGTAGACAACTTGACTATTCAAGCTGTTCGCACACAATGCCGAGGGGCCCAGGAAACTCTCAGGGTCAGTGCCTATCACTAAGCTAAAATTATCATACCTATCTCGATAGTCACTAGATGAACATAATCCCTAGTAGATCGGTAGTGGTCAAGATAGGGTGAGAGTCCATGATAGAGTCCATGAGCGATACCGTCCAGATATGCCGATGAGAACACGACACCGTGGTATTGGAATTGATGTTGTGCCAAGAAAATACATGTCAAATTCCTGGATGAGGCCAAGTGAAGGGCCGAAAGTGCAAACTTATGCGGCATCTGAAGTCCTGCAAATAGGTTCATCTTGGAAGCTATTAGCTGTGAGGCCGACGTGTTCTATATGTCAAATTCGCTCATTCCTCATGATCAAGGATACGCCTCAGCTTCGCGAGGCCTGATATCGACCAGGGGAAAAGGTCCTCTGGAAGCCAAGAAAGAAGTTATTGAACCCATTGTAGGTTCATTGGCGTCCTGATAATCAGCACGAGTCAACATGGGTTCTACACTTGGGAGCTCTGCAACGTATCAAGTGACTGAAGCCTGTTATATCAGGTGTCCTATTACCGGTGAATATTTTTAGGTAGCTAATTCTCGGGTGTGACATGCTGGTAGCCTCTGGGAGAGGTGCCTCCGCCCCTGGCTGGCGGGCGCGGCTAATATACATAGAACTAATGCACCACCGACAATATTTAATCTAACGTCTCCCAACCCGCCCTCGAGGTGCTTACATCGTTCCGCTCATACATTTGTCCGGCAGACAGTTCTACTCCATTACCTAGCACTTTACACGTGAGATCGTCACGGCGAAACACGACCTCTCGGCATTAGAAATGAAGCTCTCACACGGCCTCGTGTCTATCTGGCTTGCCGTGGCCCTCGGCCAGCAATTCCCAGAATGCACTCGAGAGCTGGCGGAAACCGACGACTGCGCTGATGTTATCAACGCTACCGCCTGCTATAACCAGTTCCGATTCTCGGGCACTCAGACGCTCCAGTGCATCAGCGGGACGGACAATGCCGACAAGGCTAGAAAAGGTCAGGATTTCTTTCATGCATTCACCCTAGTGCGATGAGAAGTTTACTCGTGGAGTATTGCTTTGTAGCCATATGCTCTTTCCGAAAACCTTTGTACCGGTGATTATATCACATGGGAAATTGTACTGACACTTGGACACACAGCTTGCCAATGCTGTACCTGTGTTGGGACCGCGATGTGTAACTGGGTGACACAGCAACGTTTCCAATGTTAGGGCTGCAGCGATGGATTATTGGATGGCGGCCGCCTTATGGCCTGGATTGACTATGAAGATGTATGCTCCGAGATGCCTAAGAGTTAGGTATCGTGTCGGTAGTAGTATGAGACATTTTTCATTGTACATACCTAGCTAGACGCGAAATTCCTGCCTGAATCGTAGCACGTAATTTCTGACACTGATAGTTAGCTTGGGGGTTTGCAATGGTATGAGGAAAAGTGAGATTTCTTAGTATCTAGCACCCTTGGAGCAATTCTAGTCCAAGACCTAGTCAAATGGTCCCCCTAACCCACTAGTATGGGCCAACATACCTAGGTACGGATATAGTAGAACCCCGCCGCCTAGGAAGAATAACTGTCAGGGACAGATACGAGACCTCAACATTCAAGGGTGAAGGAGACCGGCGGATATTCTGTCCCGTATTGAATTTTGTGTAACTTTGTATTCAATCCCAAACTACTTCCATTGAAATTAAATTGTTTAAAACGAGATGTCCTATCATAGTCCAGCTGGTAGTCTGTGTCTGGTCCGAGAGTGTCGTTGAAAACTTCGAGGCTCGACCTACGCTCGTGAACTGACAGAAGTACGTAACTACCTAACGTTACAGACTTCATTGTGGATGTCATGGAGTAGTATACCCGGAGGTTGAGGATCACTGCAGTATACTCAAGACGGGATAATTGGCCGGTGACTTATACTGAGATACGGAATGCGATTTCACCCAAAAACCCTGAATTTATTACCTGGCGTGAAAGAAAAGATCATGAGGTCAAGTAACCTCCTCAGTTGAAAAAAGAAGGAAAAATAACCCTTGTTTACCATCCATACATGCTCCGAATGACCGCCCTACTTATCCTCCAAACTCTCTCTCTCCCCCCTAGGCCCCCTAGACCTGAGCTCACAAGTCAACCTCGCCCACCGCCAGTCCCGGCTGCGCCGCGAAGGCGCGGATCAGGCGCGCGTAGCTGGCGGCGAGGACCCGCGCCTCGGGCTCGCCGAAGAGGTCGCTGCGCAGGAACAGGTGGTGGGCGCACTCGCCGTCGGCCTCGTCGACGGTGTCGAGGTAGACGTCGTAGGGCACGTTGAGGTCGAAGCCCAGGATGCGCAGCTCGCTGTCCCCGTCGCCGCCCCACGGCACCGTCTCGCGCTGGCCCACGCGGTAGTCGGCGAAGACCTGGAAGAAGGGCGTGTACTTCGCCGCGCGCTGGAGGCCGAGCCTGAAGATCGTGGGGGATGAGATGTTAGTACTTGTTATTGGACTGGTTTTATGTGGGGGTGGGGTTGAGGGGAAAGGGGGAAGGAGTGGAGACTGGGGAGGTGGGGGGATGAACTCACTCTTCCACGAGCATCGGGTAGGGATACGAGTTGGCCAGGCCGGCATACGTCTTGTCGCGGGCGGCCTCGAGCAGGTCCTCGAACCTGGCAGATTCGCGGCTGAGGAGGCGCACGAGGACGAGGTTGTACAGGGGGCCGATGACGCCCATGTCTTCTACCTCGCGGCCCCGCCCGTCCTCGGCCACGGCCATCGTGACGTCCTCGCCGCCGACCGTGTACCGCAGCAGCAGGACGCGCAGGGCCGCGAGGTAGAAGTGGAAGGGCGTCGCGCGGAGCCGGCGGCACGTCCGGAGGATCTGGGCCTTGGTGTCCACGCCGACCCGGCAGGAGCCCCGCACATTCTCGTAGGCCTTCAGGGTCGGCCGTTTGTCAACCCTGGCCAGATTCATGAGCGGCAGCGGGGGCGGGGCCGTGGCGAACTCCTTCCGCCAGTACTCCAGCTCGGTCTTGAACTTCCCCGCCGCGTAGTCCGCGTGCCGCCTCTCGGAGGCCGCGGCGAACTGCTTTACCGGGTGCTTGGCATCGGGGTAGGCGTAGTGGGACGCAAGCCATCTCAACAGGGTCTGGAATGACGTTGCGTCGATGACGAGGGGGTGTATGCCTATGATGAGGAAGTTTTCCGTAGCGGAGCGGGATAGAAGGATCAGCCGTAGTGTTTCGCCGCGCGCCACGTCGTATACATATCCTTTCTGGATAGACATGGCTATCCTTTTCACCTCCTCTTCGTCCTCGATCTGCTGGTGTTCGACGTGCAAGAGGCTGGTATCCAAGATATGCTGCATTTGCCTTCCATCCTGGTCGAAGAAAGCTGTCCTGAAGATCTCGTGTTGCTTGCCCAGAGCACGTGTGGCCTGCCGTAGCCTCTCTAGGTCGACTTCCCCTGTAATGCGTCCCCAGATTGTGTGATTGAGACCGACCCTATCTTCCAAAAACAGGCCGGAAGGGTAGAATCTCGCTTGGGTAAAAGAGACTGGCACCGATTTTAAAATAACGGGTCTGCCGCTCGCTGTAGTCGGAGCATCTTGGATTGATTCAGAATTTGCGACCGAAGAAGCCCGTTTATGACCAGTGGCAGCGGGGCTATCGGGGTCCGTTCCCGAACTTTCGGCCATCTCCCGGCTAGTCGCGGAGGCTAGAGATCCAGCTTCTTCTACAGAGTACCCATCCAAGTTTGGAGTGAGCCGTGGAGGGATATTCGCGGCTGCCTCGGCAACCAGTTCACCGACGGAGCCGCCGTTCAAAATCTTGAGGACGGGAATGTTGACTTCGACGGTCTTCATGAACCAGCCGCGGATCTCGACTGCCGTAAGAGAGTCGATGCCCATCTGATCAAACCGTATGGCACCCATCTCGGCTTTACTGACGTGGTTGAACTGAAGCTGGGAATAGGAGCCGAGCTCGCGGGTGAAAGCCTCCCATATGATATCAGAGACTTGCTCGCGGCTCTGAGCCTTTGCAATCTGTGCCTTGGTCGGGATATTGGCTTTGGTGCTAGCTGCCGCTGGATCCTCGGCTACGTCGCCGCCCACGACGAAATGAGACATGCGCGACCAAGACGCCCACACGGGCTTGTGCTCCTCTCGCTTGGTGATCTTTCGCACCCCCGACACGATCTCAATATTAGCAGTGGAGCCAGGACGTCCCGCGAGCACAGCTTCCCCGAAGAGTTGATGGAAGTCTCGCTCCGACGCCCGCGCAAACCCGCCGGTTTGCAAGGTAAAGTTCCCCATTGCCGAGCCTGCAGCAGACCGGGTGAGGTAGCCTACGCCAAACGTTGGACCGATGTCTATGATAGATGCGGCCAGGCCGCGTCGTCTGCGTTGCTCAGCGAGGCTGGACATAAACGTGTTAGCCGCTGCGTAGTTCGCTTGCCCGTGGTTTCCGATAACAGATGATGCCGACGAGAAGAACACGAAGAAGTCCAGAGTGTTCTCCTGGAACAGGCCGTCGAGGTAGACGCTCCCCTCAACTTTGGGCCGTGTAACACTTAATAGCTGTTCTAGTGTCATGTCCTGGATGGCTGTATCCTCCAATACCATGACGCCTTGCGCAACCCCCGCGATGGCTGGCATGCTCGAGCATATCTCAGCGTAGAGTGCTTCGACTTGGTCCTTCTGGGTTACATCGCTGGATGGGGTCAGTCTGGTCGATAGAGAATAATGACGCTCATTCAGAAGGGTACACTTACCATGCGGCGACCTTAACATGAATTCCCTTAGCACGCACATCGTCCAGCCACGCAGTCTCGATATTAGGCTTCCGACTGGAGAGGACGAAGTGACGTGCACCACGTTGCACCATCCAATCGCACAAGGACAGGCCAAGTCCACCGGTGAGTCCAACAAGCCAGTACGTCTTGTTGTCAGGGAATGATACTTGTGAGTCGATGGGCCGTACTTCTACAGAGACCTCGGCTTTTTCGGTCCAATCAACCACAGCAAATTGTGCCGATCTGTCGCTGTATTCGGGGAGGGACTCTATGCGAACGGTAGGAACATGCCCCCATACCGACGCCGTGGACTCTGCTATGATGGTAGAGGCCCATACAGCAGCTCTCGTAAGGCGGCTGTGGATATCTTTCAAGTGAGATGTTCTAGGAGTCCAAGCGGCCCTTCCGAATAAAGACTCAAGGTTGTCCTTCCTGCAGTAAGTTGGGAGAGCGGATGCAATTCGATCCGCCATTGCCTCGGTGCCCGTTTGAGGTGCCATGTCAACAAAAGCGGAATAAGTATCAAGTTCAAGACGTGTTAGGGCTCGTGCAGAGGTAGAGTGAATCAGCAGCCAGTCGGGACCTTGCGCTCGTGAGACTTCAACATCTGAGGTAGTGAATGTAACTTGCACACCAAGAAGCGCAGCTTCCTTGGCTATAACAGAGGCGAATTCGGGACTAGGCTCATGGACGAGCACCTTGTCGTCCGTTGATAATCCCCTTACAATGACTAATGCGATTAAGTGATGAGCTGTCAGCCATAGGAGCTGAGCTTCAGAGCCCGACGGCACTCTCACGGCAATTGAGAGTCCTTTCTGGGGGTGGATACGTGAGCTGTTCTTGGACAACAGAGTCACCATCTGGTTTTCAGAGCCATGTTCTTTTCCCAGAGCCACGAACATACAGCCGAACTCAGATACCCGGATCGGCGATAGGACTGAGTGAGTTGTCTGTAGCTGCATGCCCCCGCCGTCCTGACTGCGAGAGGGGGGCTCCAATTCAACCACCCATCCTGATTTAGACGTGGAAATGCTTATGCTGTTGCAGATCGGCAGCACTTTATCACGAATTTCCCGTCGGTTTGAGTTGTAGCGGTCATTCATCTGCTCATTCATCACGAGACGAGGGATGCGGAACCGGCCTGCCTTATCCAGAACCAGCTCACTCTCGACAGTAAGATGTATATCATCTCGTTGGTGCCACTGGGACGCGGCCATGTGCCGTATAAGAGCTTGCGCAATGATACGACAGTCGATCCTGTGGGGATCTTCGAGATCTAGCAGTAGGTAATCAAGAGCGGGATTGTCGCGCGCCGCACCACGGACCAGGCCGAGTATCATGTTCCCATAGGGGTTGTCGGCAAGCCGCCCTTGAGTTACCCATATAAGAGTTCCCGCATGTAAAGTTGCATTCTTCAGAGCCCTCCATGTCGCGTTGCTAAGATGCTTGAAGACGGAGGTATCTAGATCCGCTAGACTCAAGACGACCGTGTTAGATGAGATGCCGACATCCAAAAGATCAGACATCGACCGAGCAATCCCGAGGCTTCCAAAATATGGTTCAAGTACAGTTGTGAGTTGGTCGATAAGCCTGACTGTTTTCAAGCTGTTTCCACCGACTATCACGATGTCGTGGTCTATCATTTCCAGGGGTGGTACTGGGGGAGTAAGTGAAAAGGGGTCTCGTAGAAAAGCGATCCTGTCATCCACAGCTTGCGAGACGAATACAGAAAAGGGCACCCATTCATCGTCTTCCGGAGTATTAGTGTCAATACCCGAAAAGCCCGTATGGCGCAGCAGGCTATCCCACTCTATAAGGGAAATCCCGAGGGACAAGGCCTGTCCCTCTCCAACACCGAGTCGCCAATGCGGAAATGCACCGAAGATCATACCAAAAAAGGGGCTCATAGATGGCAGCGGTTCTAGTAAAAGGAGGTGTCCGCCAGCCTTAAGCAGACGTCGTAGGTTACTAAGGGTTTGATGGAGATCTGGTGTCGCGCATAGGGAGAGAGGCGCCACGATTAGATCATATGAAGCCTCCGAGAACCCCTGCTCGCATAAGTCATTCGTTATATCCGATGGCTTGGGTATTATCCTATCATTATACTCCTCAGGCCAAGTATGCACTAGGTCAACGGAGCCAGTAGCGGAAGTAACGGTATAAGATGCAAATTTCGAGCCGATCTCGTGTAAAACCGCTTGTGTCACGCCACCCATTCCTCCCTGGACCTCGAGGATGTGCATATTGGGGTATCGATGAACAACTTGCTTCAATGACCGGGCTAGGTACCTTGTGTAAGTCGCTATCCCGAAACCATTCGTAAACCAATTCTGCATCAGTTCGTCTCGAGAGGCGATGGCGCTCGCCAATTCCTCGCTCTTGACAATAGCAGCTAGGTTTCCTCCAAGCTTAGAGAGGACCTCCCAATCGACTGTGTTTATAATTGTGTCACACGCCGCCGTGAGGACTTCAAGGGTGTCCTGATCCCAATGTGGTTGCCAAAACGGTAAGCTGCTTGCTTGCGACAGGGAAACGGCGCGCGATGCAAGAGCAGGGAGGTCTCTATGTTGTCCCTCATCCCTATACGGGTGGTCTATGGGGATCTCACGCTCTAGAACGCGTAAGTGGAAGTACGCAACCCTTTCGAGGAGAGCCTGTCGTTCGAGTTGATCCGGAGATACGGGGTCGTCACGGGCTATGGCTTGGACGTCTGGGTCGGCGAAATCCCAGACGATATTTGAAAAGACCTCCCTGTCGTCCTTCGAGGTGGGCCGAGAGAACGGGACGCATTCCAACCCATCGAACTGGATCATTGCGTAATCAAGATCGTCCGGGTAGATAGCAGTATCGCACAACATGTTAGCGTGTGGAAATGGTAACGGATGAACTGTGTCGAGGGCTAAGGCTGCCTGTCTGGATCTCGCACGCACACAAAGGTATGGGTTGACAGTGAGCCGATGTATTCTCCGAGGGATATACATGGACCTTTGTGCTCCGTCATCAGGGGAGCCGTACGTCAGGAACATGGATTGCTGCAACACTAATCAATAGGATACCACTTTTTTTTTATCAGAACCCTTCAACTTACAATAGCAATATCTAGGGCTGCGGGGTGAATTAAGAGACTCGATGGTTCGATTAAGGAGATGAACCCAGTTGCCGCACCGAGCTTTCTTTCGATCCTCTCCAACGACTCAAATTGACCACCGTATTCATACTCGAGCTCCGACATTGCATCATAAAACTTCTTCGCACTGACAGGGACGAGATTTGGCCGTCGCGGGGACCGGGCTGGGAGGGCTGCGTGACGGGGCTGCCCTAGGTGAATTTGCAAACTGCCGCTGGCCTTGAGCTCAAGCGGATCGATACCTTTCCCCGAAGTTGCGTGGTACTTAAACTCAGCTTCGATGAGACCTTTCCTCTGTCTCGAGATGTTCGTAAGGGAAAGGATGATCTCTACGCTCAAATCATCGTTCTCGAACACGAGAGCCGAGACAATATCGATGTCAATGAGCTCAATCAACGAGGCAGGATCGTCTTTACACAGCGTCAACGCCGCTTCTAGGACACTGACTATATATCCGGTGGCCGGAAAGACGATGATGTTCTGCAGTCGGTGACCTGCAAGCCAGGGTACCTCTGAGAGACGTAGAATATGGCGCCAGCGCATGTCTTGTTCGGTACTATCCGGAGTTAAGTGGCCCAACAGCTCGTGCACCGGGCCTGGCCGCATACGTACTGCTCTGGCGTACCTCGATTCATGCCAGTACTCGTTTTCATGATCCCATGCGTACGTGGGAAGCCCTTTGACTAGTCTTGAGCCCAGGTCTCCTGAAACAAAGCGGTCGTAGCTCTGTAAGTCGACGGTTCCCTTGCCCAGATGTGTCCAGCAGTAGCCGAGACCGTCGGCGAAGGATGAGATGCCTGAGACACCTCGGTGGAATAGTCCGGTATAAGGAACCGGGTTTGATATTCGATCTTGGATGGTCTCAAGGGCGGGCCCCTTAAGCGCTGGGTGGGGACCTAATTCGACGGCTAGGTCAACTGACTCCAGCGAGGCACAAGACCTATCAACGGCCTGCATGAAAAGCACGGGCTTGATCATGTTGCTGTCCCAATAAGTATCCCTTAGTAGGTCAGTATCAAACATTTCCGACCCAAACACGCTTGAGAACCAACGGGTCTCATTGCCAGGGCCAACCTTTATATCCAACGCGGAAAGGGAGTCTAGGTACTTGGAAGAACATGCTATCATGTGATGAGAGTGGTACGCCTTATCTACCTTCAGGATCCTGGCGAACTTCTGCTCGTCTTCGAAAACAACCTTCAGCTCCTCGATAGCATCTAGGTCTCCGGAAAGCGTGACACTCGTGGCCGAATTGACGGCGGCTATGCAAGCGCGGGACTCGAACTCGGGATAGTCTAGGAGGTCTTGGGCGTCTTCAGCAGACGTTCCTACAGCCATCATAGCCCCCCTTTTCCCACCAGGCCCCTGTGAGAGTCCAGAGTGCAGGCCGCGGTAGTAAGCGATGCAGATGGCGTCCTCGGCTGATATCAAACCCGCCGCGTAAGCCGCTGCGATCTCGCCTGACGAGTGACCAACAACGGCGGCAAAGTTGATCCCTGCAGCGTGTAAAAGATCGACCTGGAGAATCTGGACTGCTGTGCAGAGAGGCTGGGCGAGGGTGGCTTCCATAATACGTGAGTTGGTGCCTTTCTGTAGCTCTTCTAGGAGGCTCCATGTAGGGCGATCAGGATGAGGAAGCTGGTCAAGTCGAGTTTGAAGGCGCTCAATGATATGCCTTGAAGCGGCGGACGTGGTGACTAAATCCAGTCCCATTTGAGCCCACTGAGCCCCCTGGCCCGTGAAAACCCCTAGCACTCGAGACTTTCCCATGTCTCCCGCTTGGTGCATGGCTCTAACCCCAATGCGCTGTTCGGGGTCATTATAAGAAGTCTCAAGTTTCTTCTCAAGCTTTGCGCAGAGTTCGTCAAGCGTTGATGCACCGACAGCGGTAGCCACTGGAAGATGAGTTCGCCGAGCGTTCATCGAGTAGGCTAAGTTTCGAGGATTATGATAAGCCCCCTCTTTTCGTAGGTAATTACAGAACTCTGCCAAGTAGGACTTCAGTGAGGTTTCTGAGAATGCAGAGAAGACGAAGGGAATAAATGTTGTCCATTCCAGCTGGGTTGATTGCAAGTGTTGCGTTAATGGTACATAGCTCTCGAGGATGGCATGAGCATTGGCGCCCCCGAAGCCAAAACTAATGTGGCAAAGGTGTCAGGAGAAAGAGGTATTTGGCTAGGGTCGTGCAACATCATCTCACCTATTGACGCTCACCCGGAGAGGGCTCCCCCTGGCCACGAGTGGCCACGGCGTTAACGAGGTTGGGACGTGTAAATTGCCACAGAAAGGCTTGACACGGGGACTCAGGCGATTAAGTAGAAGGTTTGGTGGGATCGTGCCATTCTGAAGAGTGAGGGATGCCTTCAGAACCCCGGCAAGGCCAGCTGTTCCTTCGGTATGGCCAACAACTGTCTTAATGCTGCCCACGAACAGCGGTCCGCTGGAGCCATCTGTTTCCATCCCGCCTGGGAAGAAGGCAGAGCTGATGGCTTCGGCTTCAATTGGGTCACCGGCCGGTGTACCTGTTCCATGAGCCTCGAAAAACTGCGGACGATGTTCAGGATTTGTTAAGTCCAGGCCAGCATGTGTATAGCAGTCTCGAATGAGTTGCGCCTGTGCCAATGCGCTCGGCCTGAATAAGAAAATGGAGTGGTCAGCTTGCAACACGAAGGACGCCACACGCTCTGGACTATGCTCACATAGTTTGCCCAGCTGTCTTGCCGTCTTGGTTTAGTGCCGTCTCCCGTATGATGCACTCTATATGGTCTCCTTCGGCCTCAGCCGCCCGGCGCGTTTTGAGCACCACTGCGGCTACGCCTTCTCCTCTAGCGTAACCATTTGCGTCGGCATCCCACATATGAGATCGACCGTCGGGTGAAAGCATCTGCAGGTTGGTCTCCGAGATAAAGTTGTTCACGTCACAAATGAGATTAGAACCGGCTACCACGGCCACATGCGAATGTCCTGAGCGTAACTGCTGGACGGCATGATGTAAAGCAACCAGGCTAGAGCTACATGCCGTGTCGATGGTTATGGACGGGCCGTGCCAGTCGAAGAAATACGAGACCCGGTTAGACAGCATCGCCCGCGATGTGCCCGTGGCATGATACTTCGCCAGGTTTTCGTGGTCCCGGTACATAAGTAGCTCATATTCATTCGCCATCTGGCCGGCGTAGACAGCCGTGTCGGACCCTCTCAGTCCGTCGACGGTTTGTCCACCGGCCTCGAGGGCTTCGTAAACGGTCTCGAGGAGCAAGCGAATCTGGGGATCCATTCCACTAGCCTCGACCGGGCCGATGCCGAAGAAAGCAGCGTCGAAGCGCCGCTTCGTCCCCTCTCCCCCCTCCAAAAGATACGCTTCCTTGACGTTGGCATGGCCGTGATATTGGCCATTCTCATGATAATAGCCCTTCAGAGCCGGGACTTCGCTTGCCACAATTCTTGGATCGCACAGAAGCTCCCAGAGCTTGGACGGAGAGGTGGCCCCCCCAGGAAATCGACACCCAGATCCAATGATGGCTATCTCCTGTCCTTCGGTGGCCATAGTCCACGGATTGGGTTAGTCGACGCAAGGAAGCAGAGGACTCGCCGCGTTGAGCTAACAACGTCGAAGGACGGGAGCGATGACTTCTTTCTTAGAAGTCTATATCAAGGTATCATGTATTTCTCTTAGACGAGCCCCCACGCCCATGCGAAGGACGTAGATCTCATCGCGATTGGGCCAATGAAAGTTCACCTTCTACGGGCATTCGGGGCTTCGAGTTCCCTTACCTACTGGGCGGGCGAGTACCGAGAGCTGGGGGGGGGNGGGGGGGGGGGAGGGTGGTACCTATGTAGCTCAGGATCATCTGGAATCTCACGTCAGATGACGGTTGCGGAAGTCAGCGCCGTGATAGGGCTGGCAAGCGGGTGTCTGGAGGTGGGCCGGGTCACCGTAGGTACTCAGTGCTACAAATACGGCCGGTAGCCGTCTGTGACGAATGGCGAAGTGCTGAGGAAATATGGAGTACGCCGCGCCAGATTCCCAGGAGGTGGTCGAAGACTGCCCTAGACATATTGACTTCATGGAAGGCGACCAATGGCGCCCTCAACTGTTTCGTAGCGATGCCAGCACGTGTCCCCCATCACAATGCGTGCAACCCAAAAACTGCCCAAGTGCAGATTAGTGCCTGTCCCTATCTGGGAAGGCATCGTGTATGTAGCATTGCTCCGTATATAGCGCGAGGGGGTCGGGGGGCGTAGATGAGGGGACCCCTGTCGTGGGAATATGAAGAGGTGTAACTAGGGTTTGACTTTACAAACCTGCACATGTACATGTACAGTTTAGGTACAGATCTTATCTCTGCGTACAAGACTGTAGGTGAGATTACACTAATTCTGAAGGGGTAATATCTTCAAAATGCTTTTAATTACGAAGTAAATCGATGCCCCTATACTTTTTACGGGTTTGTATTCTATTCTCATCGGCTTTTTGTGCGGGGAGTTACAAGAGAGCTAGGTAGTTACAAACAGTGGCATACACTCCACTCCTTATAGCCGTCTCAGCCCCCACGTGGAGGCCCATTACACTACCTAAAGGCACTAACTAGGACCGCTAATGGTACATACTTCCCCAAATCGCTTATGTCAACACACTGGATGTTTATTTTGTCTGGACGCCTATTGCAGGACCATGCTCACTACCGGTTTGCTTCTTACCTTCTTCCTCCTCCAGACCGAACTCAGTCTCGAGGGTCTTCCGCAGCTTGATCTCCTTCTCGAATAGAGTCAGCAAGAACGCGACTCCGGCAAAGACGATGGCGATCTGGAAGACGCGCTGCGTGGCCTGCCGGTAGACAGCGCGAATTTCGGCCTGCTGCGCCGGCGCGAACTGCTCCACGAAGGCAGCTGAGGCGGCCTGGTACGCGCCGCCCGCGGATACGGCACGGGCTACCTGGGTGTCTGAAATGGCACCCTGTGCTAGTAGTGCGTCGATGCGGTTATTGAAGATGGCGGCCGGTATCGCCACGCCCCATACGTGGCCGAACAGTCGGAGGAAATACCAGGCTGCCGTGCAGGCCGCCAGATCGCGCTCGTGGATGAACGCCTGGAAAGCCGGCAGCATTGTCGTAAACGTCATACCTGCGCTGAAGGAGACGAGACACTGAAAGACAGCCCATTGGGCCACCGTCGTGTTTTCCCACTGTAGCGTGAACAGACCCAGACCGAGGGTCTGGATCGCGAACGCGACTACGTGGATCGGCTTGTATCGGCCCCAACGGGTAAGCGCTATTGCGCTAACTACGGACCCCGGGATCCCAAGGAGTGAAATGGGAAGCAAAGCAACGCCAGCACGGCGGGGCGAGTAGAGCATAACGCCCTGGAAAAAGACGGGCAGGAAGAATATGACCCAGTACAGCAGAGCCGAACTGATAAAGGTGATGATAGCTAGAATGATCGAGGTGCGAGCCCGGAAAAACCGTGGCGGCATCAGAGGCTCGGTTGAGAACCTAGTTGTCTGAAACCACGCAAAGATAAACAGGCCTAGAAATCCAACGAGGAGAGGTACCAAGGTATGCCACGATTTCCAAAGGTATCGCGTGCCGGCATAGCTCATGGCATAGAGGACGGAGACCGTGCTAGCCATAAGGATGCAGTTACCGACGATGTCGATACGCTTCAGCTTCTGCCAGAAAGACATCTCCTTGTTGTAGCTGACGCGCAAGAACACAAAAAGCGCGGCGAACGCGGCACCCCCAATTGGGAGGTTAAGGTAGAAGACCCATCGCCACGTCGTCGAAGAGACGATGGCGCCGCCAATGAAAGGGCCGAGTGCGGAGCCGACGCCGAATATGGACATAAGCATGGCCGAGAAATTTCCCCGCTGACGGAGCGGCACCAGGTCGCTGAGGACGATGCTCGACACCATGATAATGCCGCCGGAGCCAACGCCCTGAACAGCTCGTCCAGCAATTAGCATACCTCCCGTGGAGGCCCCGCCGCATATGCCGCTTCCGAGAACGAATACAGTAACGACGGTAAGCATGACAATCCTTCGGCCGAAGACATTACAGAACTGGCCGAAGAGGGGCTGGGTCGCTGTGCTAATGTGATGGCATGAAAGGTCAGGCACCATCTGCTTGGGACAAGATTGAGGCCTTTTGCAATACGCACCTGCAGAGGAAAAAAGCATTGGTGATCCAGATGAAGTTGTCACCAAGTTGCAGGTCCGTCAGCAGTACGGGCGCCGCGATCGTGAGGACCGTGTTCTCCAGCGCTGCCAGCAGGTTCGCGATACCCAGCCCGACGACGACGGCATACACCCGGAAACCGGCCTTCCAGGCCGGCGGAGGCGGAGGTGGAGGCCCCTTCTCAAGCTCGGTCGATGGCGCCGATGAGCTTTGCATTTCTGCGGAGACGGACGAGTTCTCTGTAGGTTCTAGAATATGAGGTGCTTCAGATTTCGCCATGTTTGTCCCAACAGCGTCGGTCGCTGTCGCTCCCCCGCAAGATTGTCCTCGGCTTTGAACTAATATTCGAACATCCACAACCTCAACCACAATGACGATCAGAGATGCCGAGGTAGATTCATCAACCTAAAAGTTGGGAGCATTCGACAAAAGTGGGACCGATCGACTGAGATGAGTGACGAGAAAAGCAGCTAGAGACGAAGCAAGGGAAGGTGTGTGAGGGCAGAAGCGACAGTACCGTGGAACAGTAGTGTGTCTCTCCGAGGTACATACATACGAACACACCCAAGAAGACGTTGGAGAACGCCTTGACCTAACTTCTTTGAGCCATAACCCGCGAGTGCTACCTCTTTTACATCAGGGTGCCTTTATTACATGTCTAACACAACCCGACGTAGCACTCTTGGCCCCTCTACCTAACTGACCTGTCGTCCATTCACATATACGCCACTCACACAGACTTAGCAGACTCGTAAGCCGCCATATGCATCACTGTGGCGCACTTCGGCATCGACATGTAAGATGCGGAGCCGCCTGGAGTCAGCGGTGTGCCTAACTTTTATTTTGAATGCGTACAGTGGCCCGCGGCAGACAACTAGCCTTAACATGTGATGGAGGTAGCAGCAAAATTCCCCGTATGGTACACAACTAGGACTTTACGGAAAATGCCAGACAGTATGGAGACCTTCTCCATTCGGATGGTACCTCTGTGTCAGCTGGTACGTCGCGCCGCACAACCCCTCAGCTTGGTGCCAATGGACACTTACAGAGTTGCAAAACGTTAAGAAACGGAATGTGATAATGTTCGAAATGGGATGACCTTTTTCGTACAGTACAGGCTTCACCAATAAGACCGGTCAGCCAGGATCACCACGCAGGGCGGCGAATCTATTGAAGCCACCGAGGCAGCTTATATGTGAAACAGGTCTCGATAGGTCAGATTTCCATGACTGAGTATAAGCATGTCAGCATATCGCTTGGCTGCTTCAAGTGCCGACATTGAGATCGTTTCAGCCAGATAAAGCCTAGTCGAAGGATTCAGGAAGCCGTATAACGCACCAACCTGGAATTAATGCGAGCTTATTTGGACGTCTTACGACGACATGCCATACGACGTCGCAAAGGGTTACCTAGCAACCTAGCCATGACCTCCACTTGGAAGTAGTGGACGCTACCTATGCAGTGATACGAGGGGCGAAGTGCTCTACCGATGGTGGCGTGGGGGCGAGAAAAGGCAATTTTAAGCCTCATTAGATTCTTATGTCCTAGGTAGCACAGGTATGCAGGCCGAGTTCGAAGCGACCTCGGTGGCAAGTCCCTATTAGGTCTTACCTACATGTACCTACCAACCGAGTTGACTCATACCTACACCGAACAAAGCCACACACGCCCCCTTACTCCACAACCGCAACCAACTTCCTCCCCGAGACGCCCCCAGCAGCCAACACCTGCAGCCCGTCCAGCACCCCCCGCAGGCCCCCCTCCAGCAGCTCGACGGGGTGCGTCCGCAGCGCCCCGCGGTCCAGCAGTCGCTGGAACATGGCCGTGCACCGGACGGCCAGCGCGTGTTTCTCGGGGCTGGCGGGGCGGTCGTAGCCCTCGCTTCCCAGCGCGACGGCCTCGCCGAATACCTCGGCGCCGAGCACGAAGGCCGGGCGCACGGCGCGCCGCCGCGCCAGCTGCGCCTCCGGCACCCGCTCCAGGCTCACGTACCGGCCCCCCGGGCGCTGGATCGCCGCGTAGCACGTCGCGGCGCTGGCCTCGTCGCCGATGCAGTCGAGCGCGTAGCGCAGGCGTCCCCCCGCCCGCGCAGAGATCGACCCCGCCACGTCCGGCGCCGCGTGGTCGAATACGGCGGCCGCCCCGCGGCTCGTTACGAGCCCGAAGTTGCGCGGCGAGCTAGTCGCGATAGGTGCATACCTCGATAATCGCAGCAGCTGTATTGCGATCGTCCCCGTCGCCGTGCTGCCGCCGTACACGAGCACGGGAACGGCCGGCCTCTCCTCGGAGACGACCTCAGGCGCGTCCGGCGTGCCGCTGAGCCCCAGCGCGTCCGGCGACCAGAGAGCCAGCAGGCAGGTCGAGAGGGCCACGCCGAGGGTCGCGGCCTGCGGGACGCTCAGCGCGCCGTCTCCGTCCGGCCCCGGCGCGGGGGATGAGGAAGAAGGGGCGGATGTCGGCATGCGCAGCAGCAGGTCCGCGCGCGCGCGCACGTACTCGGCGAAGGCGCCGCCGGCCCTGCGGTGCCCGGGGGCGAAGCCGAAGGCGGCGCCGCAGATGCGCTTGCCGAGCAGCGCGGCGTCGTCCTCAGGAGCGTCGTCGGCGACGCGGACGACGGTGCCCGCGAAGTCGGCGCCGGCGTAGGCGCCGGGCAGCGGGAAGTTGGCCAGGAGCTTGTGGTCCGAGGGGTTGAGGGCGACGGCGGAGGTCCTGACGAGCACGAACCCCGGCGCTAGGTCCGCCGGGACGGCGGCCCCGGAGACGAGCGCGGGTTGCCCGTCGTCGCCCTGTTGGATGGCGCGCTGGGAGGGCGGGAGGGGCTGTTGTTGGGCCGACGACGACGCCATTGGAGACGTGTGTCGTTAATGGTGGTGGGCACGCACTCTTTCCCCTTCCACATGCACTCTCGCCTCGTATGTGTTTATCATGTGCCCCTTTCGCCAATGTCAGAGCCCATAAGAAAGATCTTTCAGTTGCGCCGTAAGTGCCACAGCCCGTTTACATTATGCAACCGTCATTAGGCCACAAAAAGACCAAGATAAATTGCGTCAATCGTAAGCCCATAAAATCGACCTACTGCGAGAAAGCGAGGTTCAGATCTCGCCAAAGAGTATATGTAAGCTGCAACCGACTTAAACGGTATCTATACTCCGTTTTACAATATCATATTTCAACCAATCCCGATCTAGAAGTCGATATCCCTCGCATCCGTTTCCGGCCCAATGAGACCAAAGTACTACCCTCGAGTCCACAGTGAAGGCCTACGGATACACCACGAGGTGAGGAAACAATGTTGCATTGGAGGGTCATGCGGAAGGGGGGGTAAGGTGGTGGGGTATCATGCTATACTATGTACGGGAAGCGCGGCTGATTCCTTCGGCAGGTCAGATACCTACCCGGACCAATGGCCATCCTAGCCCCCAACAATGCCCAGCGAGGTTTGGTTCGATGCCGGACACGTAATCTATCGTAAGCAGATGGCAATTCTGCCTTTCCAACCGCGCCAAAGGGCACGCAGAACCGACGAGGTCCTAAGTCCGATCACTTCATTGGAGGAATAGACTGCTTTCGTCCAAGAATAAGCGCCGGATACACGCATCTCCATAGTCACGGAACTGGCCGTTGCGGGAGCATATAATCGGTCATTCAGGCTTTTTTTTGGTCTAAGAGAAGTACACATATGGTATAGTACACAAGCCGACAATCAGGCCTTCCGCGCCACCGTCACAAACCTGACGCGCACCTCGGGCTTCTGGTACATGCCCCACCCCCTGAGGTCCCTGTCGAGGTCGACCCGTTGCCCGGGGACCATTTCCAGGTCGAACGTCCACAGCACCTTGGCCACGAACACCCGGCTCTGCCACCAGGCGACCTCCTTCCCCGCGCATATCCGCGGGCCCTGGCCGAACGGCTGGAAGCCCCGGCGGCTGTCCCCCGCGAACCGGGCGTCGTAGAGCGCGTGCTCCTCCGACAGCCACCGCTCCGGACGGAAACGCAGGGGATCGTGGAAGTTTCGGGGATTACGCGCCAATGCGAAGGGGCTGGATTGACAGACGACCTGGAGCCATGTCGATTGTCAGTAGAGCGTGGAGAGAATGAGGTCGGCTTAAGTTAACCTACCCCTTTTGGAATGAAGGTTCCGTCAACCGTGGCACCTGGACTGACAACAGGCATCCCGGTGAGAATATTTGGCATCATGCGAATGGACTCCTTGAGACAGGCGGTCAGGTAAGGCAGCTCCGCAGCTGCCCCCGACGTGATATCGTCATAGCTTTCGAAGGAGTCCCTGATCTCCTTTGCCAATAGATCCAGAACGCCAGGGTTCTTCACGAGATGATAGATGGTATAATAGAACCACAACGCGGGAGGCTCGTATCCTGCCACCAGCAGCTGCCCCGCAACCTGCTCGAGGTGGCGCATCTCCTTTGGGTCCTTCGGGGGCTCGTGGTCCTCCGGGATGATCTGCTCGAAGAAGTCGAGGTGCTCGACGGCGCCCTTGCGCCGGATGCGCCGCTCCAGCTGCTGCCGGCTGTGGTCCCGGATGTGGGAGTGCGGCCTCATGGCGGTGAACAGCAGGAAGAGGTACTTGAGCGGGCTGAGGAGGGGAAAACGCCACGACGTCTGGATGACGACGATGGCTCTGTTAAACCCGGCTAGGAGAGTGAGATACGGTGGGTCCTTCACTGTCTATGAGTCAGTACTTGCCTTGAAGAAACTTATAGGTGGAAGACTTGCTGTCTCTCAAGGCGTTCATCTCCCGGTTGTAGGCCATGTCGGCTGAGATATCTACGCACAGCCAGTTGACCCAGGTGGGAAGGCTGACACCCTGAGCGCCGCCCCCTAGCACTTTCATGCGTTCAACAAACAGGTCAACATATCTATGGAGGGTTGGCTCCTTGGCTTTGAGCGCTCGTCCACTGAAGGCTGGAGACAGCTGTTTGGCTACCTGGCGGTGCCGCACCGGATCCCATTCCCAGATGATACCACCGTGCTCATCATTTCCATGGTTGTTGATATGAGTCTTCGTGAATCGCTCCAGATACTTGTGATGCGAACCATATATATCTGCGTTGTCTCATCTAAGCCTACAAGCTTTATAAGGGGTGAGGTTTACGTCGTGGTTCTTACCAGCCAAAGCTTGAGGAGTAGAAAAGACTAGTTCGTTCGGCGCAATCCGGACGACGTCGCCTAGGAAGGCAAGTCAACATCCCAGAAAGGAGCAACGCCACGAGCAAGTCTTTGCGCATACCATATTGCTTCAGGGCATCCTCGATAGCCCAAGGCCATCTCCCCGATAATCTAGATTTCCGATGAGTCACCATACAGTTGACTATGCGTGAACTACAGGGCTGATAGGAGGACTTACGAATGGTATGCATACCATGCATCAGAGATAGCCGCAATCTTGGGGCCGGGATACTTGGACAGCGGATGATGAAATAGACGCCAGATCGACCTAATAGTAAGACATATTACGGCCTATGATAGTTAGTAGCCAGTATGAGGCCTGTTCAAAGCAGTTCAAGGCCATCATACACTTCCAAGCATGAAGATGAGCAGCTGCTGGGCTGCCCCTGCTTCGGATAAGCAGATCGCGGGGAAATCCATGGCAAGGAACTAATGGACGGCGAATTCAGAAGGTGAGGCAGAATGGACCGAAATTGATACCGATATAAAACAGCAAGCTACCTAGTTGGGGCATGGAGATTCACGCGTGTTGGAGGAAGACGCAGGGGGGGACATATGGATCGGGCTACGATGTGATCGCGGTGGCTGCTGACAGAAAAGAAGGCTGCCATTCGTGTATTTGCGGTCTTCGCGCTGCAACTTCAACAAAGGGGCGATGGGCCAATGGGAGTGGCTCATGCTGACCAGATTAAATGAAAAGGCGTGTCGTCAGCTTCGAGTTCCATTCCGCTTCTTCCGTAACACCAATCCACGTGCGGAGGTCCCGCCCTTCGTCACCGTCACCGTCACCATGAGTGTTACTTCGACCTCGTGAAAAGCCTCGATCTAAAAGCCAAAAGCCACATGCCAGCATGACAGAGAAGGCAGGTACAAGTTTCGGAGGGACTTCATGCTAGGCAGTACAGGTACGACATATTGGGTCGATGGCGGTACATACAGATACACCGAGGTACAGTACCTGGCAAAGAGCATCCTGGTTGTCGCTACATATACCTGCTCACGCGGGCATCTTATCATAGCCAAGAATAGGAATAGGAATAGAAATTGGGCAGATCGGGCTAGCAGGGCCCTGCACTGATAGAGGATCGGATCTTAGCCGCTGTCGGGGAGTTTGGAGGGATGGCCCCTCACTAAAGTTCAGCGGGGTTACAGCCCCTCTAGAGGGGTTATAGGAGCCCTAATCGTTAGGCCCAATTCCTGACAGCATACTATCCATGTAGGTTAGTGGCCTGTTTCCCGTAGCTCATCTGTTACTTCTGGAGGCGGCACATTACTCTTCTATATTCCATGATATAGGTGGAATTATACAATGTCTGATAGGTACTATGCAGAACTTAGCATCTTACAGCATTACCTAGGTAACAGGTAGGTAAACGCCTAACTCCGTACAAGCACCCCCAAGGCTCATGTCATTCTGAACCCGAAGAACCATGGTTACCTTATTATATGGGTCGACTAGGTGGGTTGATAGTCGGCCAGGAATCCTTCCATCGGTTCCTTGGCCTCAACTTGGCACCCCGAACCGACAAGACACTTCTCTTGGTAGTCACTCTCCAGCACACCATTCGCACGAGAGCAATGCGATGTGCAGCAAGCAGGCCTGCCTTGGGCAAGTCACAGATTTCCAAGCAAACGTCATTTCCCCTACACAGTAGGTGGGTTACATAGTACATGCATCTGCCTTAGCACTCACTATCCGATGCCCGTTTGAGTCTATTACATACACAAGCCATGATTATCTGGCTTAGTCCTCACACATAGTGAGTGGGTGGCAGGTACCAATCCCGAACCCACCCCAGCCGACCCTTCATTCCCACTAGACCACATCGAAGCGCCTCTGCACCTGGATGCCCGGGGGCAGCGGCGGCGCGTCCCGAAGGGGAAAGTCGCTGAGGGCGTGGGCGTCTGCCTGGTGCGCCGTCTCGGGCCAGGCGAGGCCCTTGCTGAGGCTGTCCTCGGCGAGGTGGTTCCAGCCCTGGTGGTGCTTCTGCGCCGAGTAGATGGCGCTGCGCCGGCTCGCCGCGTCCTTGGCCAGGGACGACGAGGCCGCCGTCGACGAGCCCCCGCGCGTCGACGCCCGCCCGAACGTCGCGTAGCTGACCACCCGCGACGACAGGCGGCTCCAGAACGCCGCCGTCGGCAGGATCGGGTGGAACACCGGCAGGCAGCAGCAGAGCAGCGAGACGAACATCTGCACGGCCGTCCACAGGGAGACCATGCTGAACGCGTCTGGTAAAAGGGGTGCAGCGGTCAGCACGCGCGTCTGTGCGAAAGAAGCAGCGCCACGAATATGTGAGACTTACAGATATCGCTCGCGGAGTAGGTGATCGCTACTTTGATAAATCCTATGACTCCCACACTGGCCATACGCAGGCTTGTAAGTAAACTGCCTCCAATGGCGGGGTGGGAAAAGGCACGCACAGAGAACCGAGGCCGAAGAGGATTCCCAGCCTCCATTTGGTGGTGGTCGATAGCTGAAGAGGCCGGATCATGAACATGGCAAGCGCCACCATGGCGAAGTCGACCACCGAGTTCGGTATCTCGCCCCCGATGACCACCAGCCCGTCCTCCTTGCACGACCCCGGGACCGAGCGGTCGAAGTATCTCTCAAACGGCCTGCACTGTAGGCCGAGGAATATGAACATGGCGAGGGCCAGCGCGAATTGAATGCCTCCCAGCACGTACATCCAGATCGTGTAGACGCGTCTGATCCCGAAGATTCGGTGGTAGAGAGCCAGAATGCTCAGTTTTGTCGCGAGCGCATGCACGAAATAGGAGTAGAGTGCAACCATGTCCCACTATCATTGATGTAAGTGTCTTATCCAAAAGAAGAGGGCCAGAAAGGGATCTTGACAGCCATGACATTGCGCGAAAGAGAGTGGTGAGAAACACACCTTGCGCATGTTCGAATAGTCTTGCGGAGTCTCGGTGATCTCTTCGATAATTGGGCGGCCATTGAGTATTCCAATCGCTACCGATCATCCAGGTAAAGCGTCAGTAAAGCGACAAACGAATTCGCTAGCGATATTGACAATTCCACTCACCCACCAAGCCGCCGAGGTTGGTCAGGATGCAGAACACACACGCCACCACGGTCAGCCATTCCTCGAGGCCGGGCTTGCGCGAGGCGCGATGCGTCGCGACGAAGCGGAGCACCGTCACCGCGATGCTAAGCGGCGAGAAGATGAGCAGGACGATGAACTGCTGCCATTGCGTGCTGTCCCTCCACAGCTGAAACGCCATCACTTTTCCGTTGCTATGCTGAGGCGTCGTCAGCAGGGCGAGTAATCATTCCCCTGGGGGCCGAACGGACGGCGTAGGTGTGTTTTTTTATTTTGCGCAAAGATAGTTAACCCACCCAGCAAACACACACACACACACACACACACAGACGTAACGGGTTAGAAATATTGGGGTTTCACAGGAACCCGCGGCACTACGGGAGCGGTGATCTGGCGCTATTCCGGTTTATATGGGAGGAGGATCCAGGAGCAGCAGCAGCAGCAGCAGCCAGGCTGGGGGCGAAACCGGGCGGCGCGCTCTGAGTAAGACGCGGGAAGGCGTCCAGTGGTGGTGGTGGTGGCATGAAGAGTCATTACGTGCCGGCAGTCAGTCTGATGTCGCGGTAGCGATTCAGCTGGCCGTTCAAAGCTGCGCCATGCGGTAATGCCACTACCACTGAAACCCGCAGCAGCAACGCTTACAGTCTAGTTAGCCGACGGGCGACAGACAATGCGTGGCGATAGGGAAGGCGGCTCACGGAAGTGCGGTAGATGACACCCTCCATTCTACGAAGTACGGAATGGGCTTGCTTCTTTTTACCGGGGGTGGGCGGGTGGTGGTGGCTTGACCGGAGGCCGAGTCGAACTTCTACCTACTAAGTGAGATACATCCAGATACCTAGATGAACGTACCTTTCTGAGACGGCCCTATCATCATCTGATCGGCAGCGAAGCCCTCTCCAAGCTGGAGGAGCTAGTGACGCGGGAAAGGAGCGAAGGAGCGGGACCTCGTGGCGCGCCGCCAATCGCGCCGAGCACGATGGGCCGCAGCCTTACAGCGAGGGTGAGCAGGCGGGTTGCAATAGAATCTCTTCCTTCTGCAA
Source organism: Xylaria sp. JS573 (assembly GCA_000966885.1). Lineage (NCBI taxonomy): Eukaryota > Fungi > Ascomycota > Sordariomycetes > Xylariales > Xylariaceae > Xylaria > Xylaria sp. JS573. The sequence goes on along the minus strand of JWIU01000059.1, from coordinate 155,536 downwards.
CGGTCCTTCCACACAGCTGCCACAACAGAGGCGCTGAGAGGTCCGTAGCACCACGTCTGGTGGGCACCTTGCCGTGCCTACGTGCATAGGCGGGTCCCATGTTCATGCTAGTGCTGCGACTCTGACATGGGTGTGTGATGAGAATAGCAGCTCGATCTCGAGGTCCTACAGGGGTGGGGCCTAAGTCATGGGATGGGGTAGGTCGAATTTAAGTGATTAGTATGTGGTAATTCCCGCACACCACCACCACCACCTTCGGCCAGGAAGCGCATAAATACGACGCGTTACAACTGTAGGAGACTTGATGCCTTTTCTTGTTCTGTGTGTGGCGATCCGGTGCGAAGCGGTTCAGCCGTAGCTCGCTCCTACGAAGTTCCCGCCTTCTTGCTTAGGCCATACATCCCGTCAATTGCTAATGCTCGACACCCTGTCCCTGATAAGATTCATTTACACCATCTGCTTGGATTCGGAAGGTGGGAGTCAGTAGCAGGGACCTACAGCACCTAGTATATTTTCAGTACCTGAGACGAATAGGTATTTGGGTTACGTTACCATAGAAATCGATGATATGATTATGTGAACCTGGTACTCGTATACGTCAATGGACACAAAGACATGGACTTCCCGCCTCAGACACGAGGCGTCGGCCGCCCGCGCAGGCATAGGAGTACCGAGGTTCACATGCTACAGGAGGGGCACAAGTAGGTGGCTCAGCGGCCGATTACCCCGGATTTAAGCGTGTCTGGGTACGAACACGTAGCTGCACCAACTACCTATTCCGGCACACCAACGCGTCCATCCTGCCTAGAAACGCGTTTCCAGCGTAAACCAACATCGTCTTCTTAACCTTGGAGGATAGCGGATTGCTCGTCTTGCCATGGCTTCAGATAAAGGGGAAGGTCCAGGCATCCCGTTCTCCGAAGCCATCAAGGTCGAGAGACTAGACTCGCACACCTACAGGGTCAATCTCAGCGACACCTTCTGTATTGGCGCAGGTATGATAGCCCATCTCATCCATTCTCATCCCGTCGAAGTCGTCACATTCCTCCAGCACCGCACTATTCGATTGATCAGCTATGGGTGAAGTTCATTGATGGGCGGAAGGCGACGAGCTACCTGGGTTAGAGCTTAACCTAGTATGATAGCAGAGAGCTAAGCAAGCTTATCTACATCGTGCCGGGAAGCCCTGGCCCTACCTCTACCTAGTTCAATATTCCGCCCCACTGCCCCCTGTTACCTAAACGTTATCTCGACCTCGCCCAGGTCGAGCAGCTATCCGTCAGCCAATCCTTTTCTAACCTCAGGCCTGGTTCGCTGTTGTTCTAGTTCCCAATGGCGGCTACGCGGGCTCGTGCATGCTGGCGGCGGCGGGCGCGCACCTGGCCGCGCGGGGCCAGCCCGACACCCTGACCGCGCACTTCGAGTACCCGAACCGGACGGCGCCCGGCCCCGCCGTCGTCGCCATCGAGGACGTCAAGCTCAGCGGGCGATTGTCGACGCTGCACCTGACGCTGTGGCAGGGGGGCAAGCTGCTGCCCCAGGCGCCGTGGGTCGACGCCAGGGCGGACCCCCGCTGGCGCCGCGCCGTGCTCGCCTACACCACGCACACGAGCCTGCGCGCCTTCGCGGGGCCCTCGATGCGCGTCGGCTGGGAGGCGAGCCCCGAGGCGGCGCTGCCGGCGCCGCCGCCCGACTTCGGCGCGCTGCGGGCGCGGGGGGGGGACGCCCGCTGGGAGGAGTCTCGAGGCTGCCCCGGGCGGCCCGCCCGCTCGTGCGCTCCCTGCGCAACTGGCGCTTCTACATGCCGCGCGGCGGCCGCCCGCTGGCCCGGGCCCCCGGCGCCGCCGTCGACGTGTGGATGTGCCTCGCGAGCGGCGAGCCCATCACCCAGGCCGCGCTGGCCTACGTCGTCGACTCCTTCCCCTTCAACCTGCACACGTACCTGGAGGCGCCGCGGGATCCCGCCGAGGAGGAAAGGGGGGCCCGGGCGAAGGGGGAGCAGTCGTCGGGACAGGGCGGGGGTGGGGGCGGCGACGGGAGCGGCGACCAGCGCGCCGAGATGTGGTTCCCGACCGTGGTGATGAACATGGAGGTCAAGACGGCGCTGCCGGAGGAGGGCGTCGGGTGGCTGGCCATGCGCGTGGCGTCGAAGCAGATCCGGAACGGCAAGTTCGACCTCGACGTCATGGTGCGCACCGCGCAGGGCGAGATCGTGGCGCTGAGCCAGCAGGTCGCCATGATCGTGAGCATCGAGCGCAACACGAGGAAGGGGGGTTCTGCCGCGAGCAAGGCGGCGTTGTGAGGAGGACTGACTGACTGCACTTAGCTAGGTACATTAGCTAGGTACATGGCGGTTGCCTCGGCTGTGCTATTAGACGCGGTGCTTATCCTGGAGCCATGCCTAGGTATCCCAAGGGCGGGCGTTGGAAGTCGGAAGCTTAATCTAGAAGACTTCAGTCTCGGCCTCTACCATACACTTTCCAGTCTCGTGAGAGGCGCAGGGTCTCTGGGTCATATAAATTAACTGTTTTTCATGAGGGAACGCTCAGTCGTGATCCTTCTTCGCACCTTCCCATCAAAATTCACAATGGATGTTGCACGAGCCACTTCGATCAGAGGACTTGCCTATCACGTACCCTTTCAGTCCTCTCTCAGACCTTTCATTTGTTCCTAGGTACCTCCAGTTGAAGGTACCTCCAGCTAAAGGTACCTCCAGCCGAAAAAGCTTCGACAAAAGCTGTCTCCAATCCTTTTCCTGCCTCAACTTAATTCATTTAGGTACTTGATTTTACGCATCGTTTCATTCCGCTCTCAGACCTTTCACTTGTTTCTATCTGTCTCAAAAACCACGTCCTTATTGCCAGTTGATGCAATAACACCATAAATCCGCGATACTATCTCCAACGGGAGAAGCTTCCAGAGAAGCTGCCTCCAATCATTTTCCTGTCTCAACTTACTTCTTTTACTTCACTCTACGCGCATTCACGCAACAATGTCGTCCTCAAACGACGCGGACCGACAGTAAGCCATCATGATCACTTACTTTGTTCTCGGGATTTGCTCACATAAATGCCTACCTAGCCTACTGGAGAGTGGCGACTTCGCGGATGTTGTCGTTCGATTCGGTGACCAGTCTTGGAACGTCCACAGAGCAATACTCTGCCCCCGTTCTGAATGGTTCCGCGCTGCCTTTGCGGGCCACTTCAGGGTAAGTCATCGAGGCTTGGTGTTTCCTAACTGCCCGCAACCCTTGAGCTATCACTCGCTAACATTTCACACGAATAGGAAGCTAGAGATCGCGAAGTCGTAATCCATGACTTCCACGCGCAGGTTATCGAGGACCTCATTTTCTGGCTGTACACCAAGGGTAAGAAACACCGCCTATTATCACCACGTCTCTCGTTAAAGCGCCATTTTAGCATTTGGCAAGCCGTCATTTGATGACGACGCTACCGCGTTCCACTCTTTTGTCCGGCTTTACGATGCCGCAGAGTATTTCCTACTACCCGAGCTGAGGCAGCAATGCTTCATTGAACTCGATATACGCCTATCAGAGAAGGCGGCGGAGTGCAAACAGTGGTTCTTCGACCGCAAGCCGCTACCCCTCACAGTTATCGCCGGTGTATTTGAGGGTATACAGACAGCTTATTCACAGAGCAAGAGCGATATGGCAAACGTGAGAACAGCCTTTGTAGGTTTCGTGGAAGAAACTAGATACTGCGTTCTCCGAGAAACTTCTTTCAATAAGCTTCGGGGTGGGGTTCCGGAGTTCGCCTTCGATATACAGGACCGAATTCCCGCGGCGATCAAGAAAGGGGCGTTTTGGCACGACGGACCTCCAGCGATCTGTACGTGTTGTAAGGCGCATTACAAGCCAAAATCACCATATTGGTTCGTGGTGCTGGAGATTCGTGATGGGGAGAAGAAGGCACTTTGCGAGAGGTGTGCCGATTGAGACTCGGGGGTACATCTGTTTCGTGGCTAAGCCAACCGGGTTGGGGTGAGAGGCGAGGTCAAATGCTACACCAGAACATCGACCTCCAAGTAGGACTACAGCCGAACCAGTGTATCTATTTACTACTGGGTCGCATGAGACTTTGACTGCATGCTATCACCGCAGTGAAACAATTTTATAATGGTTTTCGGGGTCAAGGATAGGACTGATGGCAAAGGGGGTCACAGAAGGTGTTAAGTCAAACTTTCAAGGGACGTTAGCCCAAAAAGAAAAGGCATTTGCAAATTCGTTCACATGCTACTGTTAAGATAGCGGATGTTCCGTTCTCGTCTCACTACTTCATCTCGCCATCGTAGTCTAAAGCTGGTGTGTCTATGCCTCCTTCACATTTAGACATGCATCTGATGTGGTATTCGATGCGTAATCTCGCGTTCACAGCCAGTGGGATCAATACCGCCCTACCGTCTTAGAAAGGAANAAAAAAAAAAAAAAAAAAAAAAACTGGGAGCACGATAACCCTCATCACGTTGGTCCTCTCTGCGCCGATGCCCGTCTAGTTCTGCACGCTGCGGATATAGTGCAAAGCCTCAAGAGATTCATCCCATGTTTTCATCGGCACGAATTAGATACGTTTCTAGTACATTGGCTGCGCAACACTGGCTGCCCTATTTTTGACGACTAGTCTCCAATAGTAGCGTGTTCAGCTACAGACGTAATCAGAAATACAATTTTGAGGACCGCCTACACTCATCTTGGAGCCATCGATGTGTTGTTCGTCGAGGATACAGCAAACCTCGAACAGCAAACCGACTCCGCAGTCAGACAGGAAGGGAAGGCCAACTAAACGTTTACGGATGGGCCTAACATGTGGGATGCCTGGAAGGGGATACAAGCTGTTAGGAACAGGTGCGCCAGCAGGCCTTTTTAAGAATTTGTGAAGCTGACGGCAAGATACTACATGCTCATAGGCTCTTCAGGAAGTCATAAAATAGTTTGATTCCATTGCAACCCTCGACAGATCTAAGCATGCTAGTATCATCTTCAACGCAGGGTATGACGACATGTGGTACTCATGTGATCAGCCGAATATACATATTGTTGTCTCATGAAACCATTTCCGAGATCGCCAAGCTTGATTCCGCTTTCTCTCCCCCATCGACTGATTCCTACTCAAGCTAAACTGTCTCCATTCTTTGCCCTGCGACGCCACGACTCCACCATTCCCTTCTCCCAAAGGATGACATCGTGGAATAAGTGGCCTGCTAATATGCCACTTATGTAGGATAGGCCCTGCCCTCCACGTCTCACATTCTAATCGCCGGTTGACTCGGAGTCTTCGTGGGAGTCGCTGTGGCGAAGGAAGTTTGACATGGAAAGACGCCAACCTAATGTCCTAGTTTCATGCAAATCCATGTCTATGTCGTCTGTATCTATGTCGTCTGTATCAACTGACGTCTGTGGCCGGAATTGAAGCCAGTCCTGCCGTATAGACAGCAGATAATCTGGATCCATCAGCCACCGGCGGAGCCGTTCGACCCCAATGAGGGGGGCGAATAAGTTTCTTCGCCTGGTGTCGCGGGCATCCCAGAATCGTTCAACGCGGCATAAGTCAACGTGGGCGGGGTCTTTCCCCTCTCCGTCCATCAAGGTGGCGAATACTCTTCCTTCCCATGTAGCTGCTATATCCACGGTCAACGCCCTATCGCTGACTTACCTGAGGCATAAGGGGGGAAGAGAAGGATAAGGAAAGATGGAGGGAACGCTGACCTTGATCGAACTGACGTAGAAGTATGTCACGAACAGGTTGCAGTCGGGAGATCTCCCCGACCGAGAACCACTGCGCAAAATAGTCCACCAAGCTAGGATGCGGTGGGCAAAACAGGAGTCGGCCGGCCTTGCCAGGCATGCGATGAAAGAGGTTGAGAGAGAGTTCGTGGAGGTAGAAGCTTCGTACTTTTCTCGCTCGCCCAGCGGGCGTCTCGTCATTTTCGTGAAGTTCAATGATGCGTGCGACTGCCTCGATTAGCCCAGGTAGCTTGAAAACAGCAGTCATTCGGAAACTCTGCACGTCCCAGTCCTCTTTGCAAAGAAACCGGCGGAAGAAGGCCCGGACCGCTTCCGGGTCAAGCGGGTCGACACAGCGGGCTTCGACCGCCATGACACCCAGCTTGTAGTCCCTCGGACCAAGAAGACGGAGAGTTTGTGCCTTGGCAATGAGGTTGTGGTTTTCTTTGAACACGTCGTAGAGCCGCTTCGAAGTTAGAAACATCGAGTGTACATCTTCCGGGCTATCCGCAATGCTGAAGATATCTATGAGTATCTCGGTGGGCAAGCACTCCAAGCCGCTGAGTCGACATCTCGGAGCCATGGTACAATTCCGCTAGCGGCGCAAGGAGGTATGTATCATGGGCTTGGACACACGGTACAGGACACCAGTGACTCGTGGCGGCTGCAATGCCTATCTATATATAGGGGTGATTGCCCTCTCTCTTTCTCTGTGCGTGTGTGTATGTGAGAGAAAGAATGACGGGTGTGTAGATAATGTTGACCAGGTTTTCAGCATCATCAGTCACGTTGCACGGCAGTGGCTTACACTCAGGTGAGGGGTAACGAGGTACAAACGGGAGAGAGCTGAGAATATCTAACCTCAACCCTACCTACTTATCCCTGCTGATCAGCTCAACCTCCCCCCTGCTTTTGATAGTTTAACGCCCTCCAATGCCTTCTCAAGGGGGATTAAAATTGCACCTGGACTTCACGTGGCTTTATATTAACGTGTTTATAGTTATTTATTAATTAATTAGTTATATATCAGTTATAACGCGGGCTTCTTTTACAATTAGGGTTAGGGTTTATAGCTTAGGTTGGTTCGGAGGGTTTAAAGACTTTAGTTTCCTGTGACTTTAGCTATCTTCCCTAATAGCTAGTTGCTTCCGGTGCTAGTAATCTAGGTAGTACTATTACCTCTTGTCGCAAAAACTACAGTGAAGCCCCCGTCTGATTTAGTAGAGTTATGGCTAGTATTTCTTGGACGTTAGCTAAAGAAGTCAACTCACAAATCTGCTGAACATGTGTTGAAATACGAAGTCTGACGAACTCAACTATAGACTGTTGGTGCCTAATTTCACTGCAAGATCCTCATTCTACTTGTATGTGTGTTTACCCGATCCTCGTTGGCAATCAGTATCAGTTATCGCCCGTGAGAGCGCCCTCCTTCTTACTCAATTTTCTCCTTGGGGAAGGTGTATAGTATAAAGCTTTTCGCAAACTAAGGCTGTTTTAGCACGTAGCTGAGCATAAATTATTTTAAGCGAAATATTGTACACTTCTTGACACTCAGAGGTTATTACTACTTAGGTAGCATCTACCCCTCCAGAATCAGTTTACGAACGACTTGATTCAGTAATGACGCATAAAACCCCTGTGAAGTCAAGTTCGTTCACGCGTTGCTACTGTATGATTTCCGAAATTTGTCGTCCTTTCGCGGTATCGACGATTCCCAAATACTGGGATTCATCAAGATATATTTGGAGTACATGTGTTAGAAACAATTTTACATTAGCCCGATCAATTCATGCTTATGGATGCATACTCCTTGAAGTAGCCAATCAGACTAACATCTCATCTGATCTCTGTTCGTTGCATATCGTGCAACATTGTGTTATACAGCAATTCGAGTAGGAGACACAGCGTTGTTACAAAAAAAGGGTGAAACCCAGTGCCTATGAATGTGTAGAAATACAGCCTTTAACAACCATATACCAATACGCTGAAACCATTGAACGATGAACAACAACGTGTCACGGCGAGAGGCCCCCGGGGCATCCCGTCGAAGCCTCAATGTTTCCCTGGGATCATCTTCTCCAAGGTCTTCATCATCTTGCCCCTGGGCCCGGTGGGTTTCTTCTGGAAAGCATCAGCCACCGGTATCTTGTAGGCAGAGAGAGAGAGGTCCGGAAGTGGAACGTACCTCCATACGCTCCTCGGCACCGTGTATCAGGTCATATTCGGCTTCGGCGGCCTCGTCGGTCAGGCCGCGTCTGGCGGCGGCCTCGTGCTCGTGCTCCTCCTGCTCAGCGTGGTGGATCATGTCGTGCGCGCCCGTGATGGCGTTGTCGGGGAGTCCGTGGCCGTCGGCAGACATGGTTGGTTGATTGATTGACAGGTTGACAGTGATGGGAATTGTGTATATGTTTCTTGCGCTTTAGTCGTGATGTGTTACAACTTGGTAGGTTCTCGAGTATGCTTGGGGTGCAATTGCCAGAGGACATTGCGAGGGAATGGATGTGTATATAGTGTCGAGGTCACCCTACGTAGCCCGTCTCGTGATATGGTATGACTTCACTTCCGATGTCAGACAGTGACACGATAAATGAACATCCGTTCAGACACCGGACGCAATTCGTTCGAGGTGAGGCCGTTTGATCATAGGGACGTCATCTCTTGTCGATCTCGTTGTCCTGGCAGATGCGGAGGAGAGGGGTTCCCTGGTGAGTGAAACATGGAGATGAGCGGGCGGGTTGTTGCATTACCCCAACAGGTGTGGCACATATCTCGATTTTAGGGTTTGGTCGCTTTCCCCATGACGTGGAGAAGTTGCATAAACCGCACAACCATCGAGCGATCGCAGGCGATCATTGGCCGGCCGGGTATCCAGGAGTTCCCAGGACGAATCACCAGTTTCGAGATCTCCCGGTGCTTTACCAGTTCTATCAGGAGGCATTGGCTAACATCAGCGTTGGCTAACGACCACCGGATATGCTTGAGCCCCGTCAGGTACTGCGATCAGGTATTCAATTGAGATGGCTATGCACTACTGATTGGCTTCTTCGGGTGTAAGCTATCAGCGAAGCGTTCTATGTAATCGCGTGAATGTTGAATTGGATTGGTCGCTGCCTTTTTGACTACAAGTATAGATCATCAATCAATATCCACAGCTATGGCAATTAGCCTGGTAGCCTCCAAGTCTCTCTGCAACTGTCCTATCTTGGACTCCAACGCTGTCACGCAGTCCTTCCCCAAAATCATACGGAGGTAGTCGTGTCCCCCAGTGACAGCCTTGAGAATTGTCTGGGCAGCTTTGTCAGGGTCTCCTTTCATGAAGTCGGGAATAGTCGCGATATCTCGAGATAACATGAACATCTGCTCGACTGCGGTGCCCTTATAAGCCTCGCTGAAGCCATTACTGCTCTCATACTGCGCCGGAGTAACCAGCCTGCTCGAGAACGGCGTGCGGAACGCGCCCGGCTCCACAATGAGAACTTTGATACCAAACGTCTCGACCTCGTAGGAAAGAGACTCGTGGATCGCCTCGATGGCAAATTTACTGGCGGCATACGTTGCACGTCCAGGACGGGCTATGAAACTATTCCCGTGAGACATGTCTCGTCAGTGAAGCTAGAAAAGGGGCGGCAAGAGGCGGGATTGACATACCCAGCGCCACTACTAATAAGGACGACGTTACCAGAACCCCGTTCACGCATCACTGGGAGACAGGCTCGGACGGCGCGAAGAGGTCCGTAGAAGTTCACTTCCATCTGATCGCGAACTTCATCCTCACTGCACATGGTTATGATTCAATATCTTGTAGGATAATAGGAACATGACGTAAAAGTGAACTGACCTTGTGTCCTCGACACCGCCGATGAAAGCATAGCCTGCACTGTTGACAAGCACATCAACGTTGTGTTCCCGAGAGCACTTAGAAAATTGCTCGAACGCATCCTTCTGGGCGGGATCCAATCCCACCCAGATACCGCCTCCGGCAGAGAAACCGGGACAGGAGCTTTCAGCTTTGCCAACATCGCGTGTAGTTCCAATGACCTTGTGGCCAGCCTTGAGGGCTTCTAAAGCAAGTGACTTGCCGAAGCCCGAGGAGGCGCCGGTGATCAGCCAAGCGGAAAGACAATCTGCGGCCATGCTGGGTCGTATGGTGGTGAAGTGCGGAACGGCTAATAGAATTAACTGACCTCGAGCCAGAACATATGTATTATAAAAAGGGTCGTACGGAATCAGCGGAGTTAAGAACTTAAGGCCTGATTATTCCTTCCTTAAAGCCGCCATATAATAGTCGTAATCAAGTCTCTGCGCTTACGTGACCTATATTATAATATTAAGTACCTGACTCGCTTGCATGATAAACCTGACAGGGGACGCTCTTACTTTCATCTCTTCATTGGCCTATATCTTTTTTGTTGACAGTTCCTAGCTCTGTATTTTCCCCTTTACGGTCTAACTAGGTAAAGTGGATATCGACAAGACGTTGGCCAGAATATGAGATAGCAGCTTGTAACATTGCCTTAGACACGGGATGAGGTACACCTACTCTTTAGAAACCCACGGAGAATGTTAAGAAGCTATAGCGCTGCATGGAGAATACTGTTTTATTTTACCTTCTAGCCAAGTTGGAAATATATCATTAAATTATACATCATCACTCGTCAGGGTCTGCCATCTACAACAGTGGACACGATAATCCCGCCGGACCGTAATATGAGGTCCTGTGTAATTTACCCGAATCAATATAACTAGGTGGCACACTTACGCTACAGAGAAAAAGCGAAAGAAAATGGCAATTGGAAGTTAAAAAGGAGTTGATGAGTCCTGCCTAAGACATTCCCAACTATCCGGATCCAAAGCATCGTGCCCAGCACCCTTATACGTACTCCTCGACGGGTATCGACAATGGCGATGGCTGTACGCTACACCCTTATTCGCATCATCATCGACAAACTTCGTTCCCATTATCATATCCGGCGTCTTTCCATCTTCGACCCAATCAACAAGTGCGGCGAGGACGTTATGTTCCCGATCGAACGGGATGCCCTTGCTCGCATAATTTCCCCCTTGCCCGACTACCCATGCACCAGGACCACCAGCGCAGTGGTCCATGCCCGGTATGCGGAAGAAACGATAGAAATCGTCCATATCCTTCGTGCTGTATCCAGTGATGTTCAGCAGGTGTTCGTAAAATCGTATAGAGTTAAAGCTCGTGATCTGTTGATCCTGTTGGCCGTCTGCAACGATTACAGTCAGATAAACAGCTGATATCGTGGTACGAGCGGCAACAGGATACTCACGAAAAGTCAAGATCTTCCCTCCGCGCCTCGCAAATGCGCCAAGCGAGGAGGGCCATGTCCGTATCATAGAGGGGTCCTTCTGGGCAGCTACCAGCGCGTCGTCGAGCGTGTAGGTTTCCGGATCCCAGGACGGGTCTTGGAGGACGACGAACTTATACCAGTCTACCGACGGCTGGTATGGCTTCCCAGCATAGAGACCCTCGGCCGCCTTCACCTCGCTCCCGGGCTGCATGCCCGGGAATAGGAGGCTCCCGTCCGGCCATAGGTAGTCGTTGAAGACTGCAGAAACTTTTTGGACCTGAATCTCGCTCAGACAATCCTCTGTACTATTATCACCTGATCCGCGGCGAAGCGGCGTCGGGTCGAAGTGGCACAGGGTGGGATCCTCAATGATTCCGTCCACGACGCCGTCGACCCCATCGCATTGTCTCAGAATTTCGTCGTGAATCACGTTCTTCCAGGTGTCGGTTGAGATGAAACCCGCGGAGTTCGTATTGCCCGTGATGGTGACAAAGCGCGCTCTCCAGGAGTAGAGGGCGTTGAAATCGACCGCGGGCGAGCCGGCCACAATGCCGTCAAAGTCCTCGGGGAACATGTCCGCGCTGTTGATACCCTGTCTCCCTCCCAGAGAGCAGCCTAGGAAGTATGACTTCTGAACGCTCTCCTCGTAAAACAGGGTGGTTAGTTTCTTCCCTACTTCTACGGAGGTGTGGAGTCTACGTAGCTCCATTAGCTCTTCGGTTCTATGCCTCGGGGCATCTTGCTTACGCTCTCCAGGCGAAGTCAGTTACGACCTCGTCGTTGAGATAAAACGCATCACCAGCAGTCCCGTTATGGCCATTGTTCGTCCCAACAGTAGAGAACCCATTGGCCGCGCCGTACGCCACATCTTCATATTTGACGCCTATCCAGAGTGAGCGAGCTCGCAACCATTAACATGTGGAACTTGATAAAATCCGGTTCACATACAGCCATCGGTCCCGCCATTTCCGGTCGCCAGGAACCGCCCAGTCCACGACTCCGGGAGCCACATCTCGTACGTGATGCTCGACCTGCGCGACGTGGGAATCGACAAGGCGACGCGGCACAAGTCCGTCGACACGAGCTGGTAACTGCGACCACACGTCGGGTCGTTGTCCGGGAACGTGACGTTCGTGCCCGCTGGCACGAAAGCGAGCTCGGTCCGGCTCGAGTTGTGGACGTACAGCTCCGGCCTGAAGGCAAGACATTTGTCCTCGAACCCGCTGGCGTTCGAAGCGACCGCCCATGCAGCCAAGGCAATAGACGGAATGCTCATTGCCCGCATCGTGGGTGCTTTTGGAAAGCGATAGGTACATGAGCAGGCATGAAGCATGATCTTGGGCCGCTGGAGTCTACATCTCGCCTGGACCGGGCTTTTTGCGGTCGCGGCGCTTACGAACGCCTTCTTCGTCATTCGGAACGTCTCTGGCGGTTCACCCCGACGTTGCAATGGGGGCCTGTGCCGCCGCGCTGTCGGAGCCAGCACCATTCTTGTTGCTTGAACGAAGTTGCCATTAACATTCGAACTCCTGGTACTAAAATGTTACATGACCAAACTCTCAAAAAGTTAGTGTAGCAAATAATCAAGGTGTACACACTTCTTAAACCCCTGGGTTACAGGCCTACTCTACACAACAGTGATTGAGTCAAAAGTGCTCTTGAGTGCTTGGAAGTTGGGTAGTGAAGGGGGCATTTATACCTTCCATATTAGCAGCTGTCTACAATTCCTCGCTGTGACAGAGCAAGACAACCAAACATTCTCATAGATTCATACTATGACTGTACCACTGTTTACTTGATAATGCCTCTTCTTAAGTGAACATCCAACATCACCCATCAGTCCTGTTAAATGAAATAGTACATTATAGTGTTATGCCTACTATCCCGAGTGCACAGCACGGCTGCCCAATCACCCCTGCGCTACACATCAAGCTGACCAATCTGCCTCTGCGCATCGCCGAGGATGACCAGGCACGTAGGCAGGTCAGTCGACCGGCAGGCGGACTGGTAGTTGGGCGGGCAGTCCGGCGCGGGAGGGGTGCGGTGCCAGCGCCTCTGGCGCTCCTCGAGGCGGTCGATGAAAGACACGAGGCACGTGTTCCTGCTGCCCTCGACGCCGAACACCTCGGCCCTGACGGCGTTGCGCATGAGCTTCCCCCACTCCGCCGGCGACAGCTCTACCAGAAACGACGACGACGACGACGAATCCGTCGTCGTCGGTGAGGTTTGGTGCTGGTGATTCCCGCGGTTGACGCCGCCGCCGACGCCCCCGTGCGTCCCGCCGTTGATGCTGAGCTGCTTGCGCTCGCCCATCTCGGAGGCGCGCCTCTCCTCGGCCTCGATCGACCGCAGGGCGCGCGCGTAGCACTCGGAGAGGCACACGCAGAGGATGCCGAGGATGGTGGAGTTCTGGATGATGGAGAAGTAGCGGCGCGGGCAGTGCTCGCAGTTGAGCGCCCCCGTGGCCGTGTCCACGGAGCTCCGCAGCAGGCCCAGGTCGTCGGGCACCAGGAGCTCGTCCTTGGCCCGGAGCTGGTCCAGCAGCAGGTACAGCACCGACAGGCAGGCGCAGCCGTTGATCTCCGAGTGGCCGGCGAAACTAGGGGCCAAGGGCGCATGTGATGAGGGTGGGGAGACTATCCCGGTCCTATAACTGGCAAAAGGATATTATGAGCAGAGTCCTGTGACTGCTGTTAGGTTTTCTGGGCAAACCCCTCACCTCTCGAAGTCCAACAGATAGGGAGGGCTTGTCACACTCGCCGACCCTTGTTGGAAGCCTTGGCCCGATTCGACGTTGACTTGCTCAGCCCGGGCACTTTCCGCATCGTCCGTTCCGCTAGCCCCAATGGTGTCTGAGATCAAAGGGGACGCTGAGCGCGGGTGCAGCACTTGGCAGGACCGTTCCTGTCGACGCAGCTGGCTAGGCCTAGGCGCGGACCGTCGGGTCTTCGGTCTACCCATGGGTCTCTGGACAGAATAGTGACACTCGCGGCCGTGGGAGTGGCATCTGGAGCACATGGGATGCTCCCCCGTGCATCGGATCTTTTTAGCCCCTAGAGCAACCAACCAAGGTTACTAAGGCGGATCTTGTGCGGTGTGGGGATGAACCATACGTACTGCAAGGGTCGCAAGACATCCGAGCCGGCCGCTTGTCCAAGTCCGTAGACATAGTATGATGGTGGATGGCCGGAGCAAGTGGTGGGTGCATGGCGAATCTCTCCGAATGTCGTATGTTAGTTCAGACTGAATCTCGAACTGATATAAGGTCCAAGCTATGATGGGTTAAAAGTATCCGCCTCAGAAGATATCTGACCGCTCGTCTTCCACCTTCTCAATCACGTGAGATTCCCCACTGTCTTTCCATTCCTGTCGACCTTTGACATGGAGTTATATATAAAGTCTCCGGCCAATAAAAAAACCCCGAGCTTTGGAAGTTGGAAGTTGACTTACTCAAGTCTCAATAAACTTTTTATGCTTGGACTTGTTCCGACCGTTCTCTTTCTTCTTCTCTCCCCCTGTTTTTTTCTTTTTCTTCTCTTTTTGAAAATAAAAGGAAAAAACATATTGTCTCCGCTGGGGCCCCTGAAATCAGGGGGCAATGAGTTTCTGGAAGTAAAATGGCATAAGCTTGCTATCCGCTTTGTAAATCACTCATATTCCTTATTCTAAGGAAAATATGGCTTCTAACTACTAGTTTGAGCCCTTGCTTAACACTCAAGTACCCTGCGAACATTTTCTAGACCTTTCTTTTATGTGGCAAGGTTTCTAATGACATGACATTGAACAAGCTTAGAAAACCCGGAAAAGGAAAAGAAGGGGGGTAAGATGTCGCTGCTTGTGCATATTTGTTGGATTCGGTATAGAACAAGGTAGAGAATGGCACCAAAGTAAAGTAGGATCTAAGGCTATGAATAGGTAAAAGCAACTAGAAGGTTTTACAATAAAGGAATACCTAACGGATAAGCATATACGAACACCAAATAGATAAGGTCAGTGCAATGCTTCTGAATAGTGGTTTCTCACTCAAGAGTAGGAAGGTCTCAAACTCTCCAAGTTGCTTAATACTTATAATTTCCTTATTGTAGGCTTTTCGTTTTCTAGAGCCTCTGTTACCTAGGCACGCAATAAACTGTCCGACTTGACCATGCCGTGTTCTTTTTGATAATAATTGCGTCGCTTAGTATGAGGTTCCTTCGTAGTGTGCGTTGGATCTGTCAAAGTGGCTCAGAATTGTTTCTTTTGTGTCGTGTCATGACTCACTCTCGCGGCCTTCCCTTTTCGCAAGAGACCAAGGAACCCATCCTTGTTTCAATGTTGCAAATAAAACTTTGAACTCCTATACCCGCCTCTCAACACTTATTTCAGCCAGTTCTTTGCCGGCTTCCAGTCGAGGAAGCAAGCCCACTTCCGTATATACAAGCCCAGTTTCTTGGGCATTTTCGCCATCATGGTTGGCTAACATCATGGCTTCCCAGTAGAATATAATGGGCGGAATAGCTGATATGTTGGGTTGTCAAGCACCTCAACGACCTATATTCCATACGTGAAAGCGAAGTACGCATTCGACAAGGTGACGTCAATGTGCCCCCGGGTGTGGAAGAGGCTGTGGGCTCTTTGCCAAGCTCCCTTGCGCACATCAATTAACCTAGCAACATATGTGCCAGCATGGTTCATTTTAGCCAGCGTCACATAGAAGTGGCTATTATGTTGTTTCCCGTTTCAGACTATAGACAGCTAGAGCCGGGCCAATCCTCGTGTCGCAGGAGGTGGGGACTTCCTGATATTGCCATACCGTCCCATAGCAGCAAACACGACAGATGTTCATTCCGATCAGAATTGCGAACCCCGCACCCGAGCCGTTGCACACACCCTGGACGTACAAGGACGGGAGATGGCTTAAAGACCAGATCGCGCCGATTGCAGCTCTTTGCGGGAGTGTGTAGGTCACGCAGCTCTTGATACTAGGTGTTTTGGATAGGTCCTTCGCGTCAACTTCACGAGTTTGTAGGGAAGTCGTCGTGTGGTTCGTTCAATACAAGCCTACAACAGCGCTACAATGGCGACAGCCGTTGCGACTCAGCCCCCTCCCGCGGTCCCCGTCCCAGAAAAGCTTACACGGACGAGCACGAAGCCAAAGCGGCATGACGTGGCGACAAAGATCAATTACTACAAAGACCCGGGCGACGGCTCCCTGCCGCTCCCGATCAGGATTGCCGAGTGAGTATCACACAGGACCTAGTCTCTGCCTACGCCGTTCGAGTCTAACGATTTACCACTACCCTGCGCCAGCAACACGGTCACGAACAAGCGGCCGACCGTGGCCCAGCCGGTGGTCGTGCGGGACGTCACGGGCGAGGAGGGCCGGTACACACTCGACGGGCACGGGTTCCAGTTCCTGCGCCGCGCGAGCCGGGCGACCGACTTCCACGACCCGGACAGGGTCGAGGCCGAGTACTACCCGGAGTCGGCACAGCTGCTGAAGGAGGTGTAAGTAGTGCCCTCAAGATACGTCATCAACCAGGAGGCATGATAGGGATGATATGAGAGGGGGTGGGCTCTGCCACAAACATCTAGGCTGACCTCCCGCACACCGCACAGCACCGGCGCCTCCCGCGTCTTCATCTTCGACCACAAGACCCGCTGCGGGCCGTCCGACTGGCACAGGCTCGGCAAGGGCAACCGGGGCAACCGGGGCCCGCTGCTGCGCGCGCACGTCGACCAGTCGTACGACGGCGCCGAGCTGGTCCTGCGGCGGCACTTCCCCGACGCGGCGGACGAGCTGCTGAAGCGGCGGTACCAGATCATCAACGTACGCGGCTCCAAAACGTTTCCTCTTCCAAACCCCCCACCACCCCCCCTTTTCCTTCCCCCCTTCGAGAGTCCACTGCCAACAACAATCCCAAAAAACCACAGATCTGGCGCCCCCTAAAGCCCGTCCGCAAGGACCCCTTCGCGGTAGCGGACGCGCGGTCCATCGCCGAGGCGGACCTGGCGGCGGCCGCGATCCTGTACCCGGGGGACCGGGACGAGACGTGGGCGATCCGGCCCGGGGCGCACCACCGCTGGTACTTCAAGTACGCGCAGCGGCCCGACGAGGTGCTGCTGATCAAGTGCTTCGACTCGGCCGGGGGGCGAGCGAGTGGTAATAATAATGATAACAACAAGAGTAACGACGTCATCGCGAGGCGCGCCCCCCACAGCGCCTTCGAGGACCCCGACGAGGTCGACAGCGATTACCGCGAGAGCATCGAGGCGCGCGCGTTGGTCTTTTATGATGAATAGCCGTGTTGCGTAAAGTCACTGGGGCGGCTGACTATATGTTAAATATGTCTGTGCTGCTGCTGCTGCTGCTGCTGTTGTGCTTTTGCAAAATCAGATACAGGTGTCGTAGCCGAGGGCACCCTCCAAATATAGCAAGTTCACCAACATAGATGGACGCGAAGAACGCTGTGGAACGGGGTGACCGAGATTTCATTCCATCCACGAAACGCATGATTAATATACACATAATATATACAACCCTCTCCCTACCCGTCCCATTTCTTGGACGGGCTGGGGAGAGGACTGGTCTGGATGCGCGGCCGGCTCTTGAAGACGGCCTCGTAGTCGTCCGGGTTTGCCTCCAGGAGCTCGTCGACCACGGACGTATCGCCGACGCCCCCCTCCCCCTCCTCCTCCTCGAGCTTGGGGAAGTAGCTGTCCTTTCGCTGCGGCCGCTTGCTCTGGCGCTCCGACCGCCTCCTCTCCAGCCGGGCCTTCTGCTGCGCCGCCTCGAAACCGGCCATGGACCGTCGGGTCCGCGCGACGAGATCCTCGTATTCCTCCCCTTGCTCCAAGATGTCGTCGTTTACGGGCACATCGGCGCCAGCCGCTTCCGTGCCAATACTACTAGGCTTTACAGGTGTGAGCGTCTCATCCTCGTGGTCCTCGTGGTCAAAAGATATCGTTCGTGACATGGACATGCGGGTTCTCTCGCTCAGGGACAGCGTATGGCGCTGTTTTTTCATCGGGGAGGGCGACGCATTTGACATCGATGCCAGAATCTCATCTGCCATGGCCTGCGTAGGAGAAACTGGACGTGGTGATTGGACTGTGGCATTGGCTACTTCGCTCGGATGCGGTTGTCGAACCGGCGAACTGTCACGGGGGACAGCATTGTGTGACGACGGGGCTAAAGGTTTGGAATAGTTGGAATACGGCTCATTGGGCACATGTTCAGGCTCCGGCAGGGTAGACGAGACAGCGGATGGGTGTGGTTGCGGTTGCTTCGTGGTCCCAAATTCGATTGCCGAAGTCGAATTTGCCTTTTTACTTCCATGTCGCGGGTTCTCAGCTGAAGGCGCGTTCGGGATTGGCTGTTTGCCTGCAGGGTGACGGAACAGGGGACGATCATGGTGGGCGGCCGGAAGCTTGGTAGGCTTCTTCTCGATATGGGGGATCTCCTCTGGCTCCTCTTCCCATTCGCTGAGATCAGAGATTGGCTCGATAGTTGCAGAAGGCTTGGCAAGGAACTGGGTACTGCCCGACCCGGAACCAGTCCCTGAGGATCCCAGGAAATTCGAAAAGTTTGGGATTTTAGGTTTTCCGATCTGATCAAGCTCGGTTTTCATGTCCCTTAATAGCCTCGCGTACTCTGGTGGAGGCGAATCGAGGGGCAGTGGCTCTTGGGCATCTATTTGGTCCAGTTTCATTTTCTCATGGGCTGTGAAGTCCACGCCGGTGCCCTTCGGGTTCGTTTCTTTTTTTGCTTCTTCGGCTGGTCGCGATGACATGTTCCCAAACATTTTCTTCCTGAAGTCGTCCCATTTCTCGAACCTAGCCCTTTGCACGCGAACTCGGCTGTCCAACTGCTCCAAGAGACCAGCATTCCGGTCCTCGAGGTCCGAGATCTTCCCGTCCTGAACACCAGCCCACACGTCTTCGAAGCGAGTGCCCAGGAGGCCACCCTTTCGCGGTTGCGTGTCGTTGAAGAGCAAACCGTCGACCCATTGTTCATTGCCAGTCCAATTGGACCGAATGACACGGTGAACCTCTGACCTCGTCCTCTGCGAGACCTCAGCTGTGTGTGTCTTAGTGTCCGTCTTAGCTTGCTCTTTTCTTCTGGCAATTTCTTGTTCCTTTGATGCAAGCAGCTTTTCGAAGTCACGGTACCTCGCTCTTGCAGCATTTTTCCTCGCTAGCAGAGAGCTCAGTGAGACTTTGTAGGCTAGCATAAGCCCGTTAAGCTCAGCTCGTTCTCCCGAGTAGCCTCGATTCTCCAACGCGAGATTCTCCGAGACTGTGGGTCGATACTCGGGTCGTGAATTAAGGGCACGTTCAGCCACCAGCTTCTTTATCACCGCAGAGGAAAATTCAGCTAAAACTTCTTCCAAGCGCTCGCCTTTACACTCGTCCAACATCGTCTTTCGCACAACGGCATCGCGGCCGAGCACTCCATTTTTCTTGGCCTGCTCCAAGCCACGGAGGAGGGCTGCGCGTAGATTAAGCGACTGGAGCTGGTCGATAGGTGGGTAAAAAGGTCGTAATTTCTGGAAATCGTCAACGTTTAGCGGTTACCAGCTGAGGGGAAAACAACCAATTCGTACATTCTGTGTCTCGTCATAGTCCCATAAGGAGAACAACTGGTACAGAGCCCACTCGACGCACTGGATGCGCTTCTTCTGGCCGCCAGCGGCATCCTTGGATGAGAAGGTGGCTGGGGTTATTTCCGGCCAATCGTCCTCGAGGTCAAGATCGAGAAGGCGTAGATTCGTGAGGAAGAGCGAGATATTGGAAGTCGAGCCAGGTATTTGTGGCGATGACGGAGCGGCGTGGGAGGCGGTCAAGGCCATTTTGGCGGGGGGCCTTAGAGATCGCGTGCGTGCCAATGAGGTGTTGGTTTGATTGAGCGACATGGCGGCATTGTCTGCTTAGATAGACCTACGTGCATTCAGCACATCAACTGCAACGTTCAGATAGGCAAGGAGTCCGAGGGCGACGTTGGGGGGAGAAATTCGAAGCATGCGAAGGTGCAAGTCGTGCATGTTTAGGTATTGTTGACTTCCGGTGGTCGCACTGTTTTTATCGATAAGATTCAGGCTCGCTATGTGACGGGTCCATCCTCCCTCCATGGGGGCTGCTGCAGGTTCCTGCAGCCCTCTGACAGCCCTGCTCCAGGCTGTCTTGGGCAGGTTGCCAGGCTGCTGGGGACAACTGCCCCAATTGTCTATCAACATGTGTAAAACGGAATGCTACAGTAC
Source organism: Xylaria sp. JS573 (assembly GCA_000966885.1). NCBI lineage: Eukaryota > Fungi > Ascomycota > Sordariomycetes > Xylariales > Xylariaceae > Xylaria > Xylaria sp. JS573. Next base: position 135,242 of record JWIU01000059.1, on the reverse strand, counting down.
CTCCACGTAGCTTTTTCAGTGACACGCTACAAACGCCTTGAAGACTCGATCATCCTTTTACGAGCTTTAACTCGAAAAGAGAGGACGTCTGGAAAACCCGGACGCTCAAGCACTACCTACCTAGGTATATACGGGATAGGTATGTACGTGTTCCGAGTCGCACTACGCGTCTGTCAGTTACTGGAGCCACTTGCACGGTCTGAATCCATTCGATTGTTTGATATGGCTCGAGATTCTACTGGTCCAGTGTGCGGCTCTGAAATTATGCCCCAAGGACTGACTCGATGTGTGAATCCTTTTCTAAAATGGTACGGTAGAATGACCATCGTTTACTAGCGACAACCTTCTCCTTACAAAGGCTACAAGAGAATCCACAGGAGAGCACTGTGTACTATTGTCTCTACACCCAGTCAAAACGGATATGGAAGTTCTCTTGGAGGCTTCATAAGGCAACTACATGTACCCTCCTCCACAACCCCACCAGCTTCATTCGTTTTTCCCGCTGGTGTTGGTAAAGGTTTACAATTGTAGAACATTGTGACTCTTTGCTTCGAAATTCAAACATAGGACAAAGCTTTATCAACATTTTTCAGACTAATACGTCTTGACAGACAGGTCAGGGGATGCCACCATTGAAAGTGGGAGAGCATATACATATATAAGACTAGAAAGGTCTATTAATCAGTTTCAGATAATTAACGGTATGCTAAGAAAGGACGAGTATATTCCTTACTACAGCGATTCTGGAATTGAGGTATGCCGGAGCTTTCTCCTGTTACCATTCAGCAAAGACCTCACAGAGATACAGGCTGTGTCAACTGTTTTCTGTGGCCATCTTTCTCCAGTAGGCCTTCATACTTAAGACAAGTCAACAAACAAATCTTGACATGGCCCAACCAGGGGCTGTTTTGCTCAATAGACGTCGGAACCTGGCTCCTAAGAGTCAGCCAATAATGAGTGTACTTCATTGACACGACTTTTGACACGACTTTATGTACGACTTTATGTGCAGTATACTAACTGCGACTCGATTCTAGTCTGTAGAGTGAGTATTATCGTTTCAGAAAATCATCAAGGGTGGGCAGCACGAGAACCTCCCACCGTCTCCTCGTCACCACTGTGTTCCGCTGAATCCTCGTCAGAATCGTCCTCGGATTCATCATCATCCGAGAACCATTCATCTTCTGTGAGCCATTCCCTGTCTGTATCGTCTTCTTCGTCATCCGAGAAGATAAGGGGAGGCGGCAGAGTGCCCAGAACAGCTACCTCCTGATGGCCTTGTGGTATCTTTTTCTCCAAGCGATCGATGTCGTCCTCTTCCTGAGTCAAGTTCCTCTTCGATCCCAAGTAGTAGCCCCGGTGGACAAGTAAAAGCCTGAATCCGTTTTGCGGTCCGTGGCGCTGAGTCTGGTAAATCCAGAACATTACGGCTCTCCAGAAGATGCCGGTGGTATTGTCGCGGTTGTGGTGGTAGTAAAGATGTCTCCGAATGCAGACGTTAGGAATCTCATCCAACGGGCTTCCTTCGGCAAAGTCCTGGAGCACAGTGGACAGAAGGGGCTGTGCCTCAGTAACGAGGTGTTGCTGAAGCAAGCCGTTGGAACTACTTCTAAGGGGGTTCATGGCCATGATTGAATGCAAAGCTGAAAGTGCAATGGCGAACAAAGAGTGGTGATAGATACTGGAGAGCTCGTTGGTCCTTCTTCGTTGCACTTATGGGAATAGGTAAAGTGATGTATTCGCAAACCTAGTGTTTAAAGAAAGCACTCTCCGTTTTCTAGTTGACGCCTTTGAGCTTCTTGTATGGCCTGTGTAGATGCCTTGAATTAGTCTCAGTACAGAGGTATATATATATGTCATAGGTGACCAGTCCAACAAAGAGAATGTTGAATTCTAGGTAGGTTATGACAGGCTAGGAGGACAATCCCTTGTTATACTTTACACAACATCTATCGTTTCTTCGATGAAAAATTCCCATCACAACAATGGATGAGAGAAGGAAGTTAAGTGTTCACGCTGAACAATGTAGGGAATGGCTCACCATGCAAGTTGATACTCCATTCTGAACGCAAAGATACGACTTGCCCCCTTTGTTCTTGCAGTTGTGACCGCTCTCCCAGCCTAGAGTTTGAGAAGCTTGACAGCGACTACCGTACTTGGGCTTGTCGGATTGTATCAGTTTATTGTTGCTGCAGGAATTTGTATTGCTGACACCATGGCTGGCACGTTTGCCCTGCGACATCAGTGGTTATCAATCAGACGACAGAAACTCGTGGTCTCTTACCATACTGAAAATGCCTAGATGGACTTCCGCTTATTGATGACTATGCGTTGCAAGCTGCTACGGTATCTGTGGGCTCAGTTTATTGATGAACTGCCAATGACTAAAGAGCGTTCGACGATGATTCCGTTCAAGTGGGGAGCTAACACCAGTATTGCGCAACTAGAATAGGCTAGCAGGAGAGCTTGCTATATACTAAACATTCTCTTTGTTCGGCCTATGATATATGAGGAGGAGGATGTTTGAGGAAAAGACAAGATACGGGGGCAACGGAAAGATAATTGGGTCTGACCATTTGTCTTCCCAAAATGTTTCGTGTGTTGTCTGGCCTAATACACGCGTGTTTTGATCATCTGTATAGTAGTTTGCCGGCCTTGACTCAAATAAGAGTGAGCAAAAGGGGGAGGATTGCAAGCACTGATAGGAGTCCAGCCTAGGTTAGCCCACTGCATTGGTAGCTCACTTGCTGTTATGTAATCTCATACTACCTTTCCGCCGCCTCTTATCTGTTCTATGCATTCATGAACCCTTCTCAATACTGAATCGATGGGGAAGCTGTGAGTTATAAATTGAAACGGTTCGCATAATTGGAGAGCTTTCCTTTGTTTGAATTCCGTTTCCCGCCGCTTGAGCAACGAAGGCATGGCTAACACCGAAAGCTTGTTGGAGGGCTAGACTCGAGCAACGAGACAAGCTTTACGTGAAGATTATCATGACTGGTAAGAAACGAGGTCAATCTAATAAGTGGCTCTGGCGGAACGTTTGCATTGTTGATAAAAGCCAGCATGTCATATTCTACAGTAGCATGACACAATCTGGCCAGGGACAGTATATCCAAAAATATGTATCTGTCAACAGCCTTCACTTGTCTAGCATATCCACTTATTATATTCACGAGATTTCACTTAGCTCTAGGCGCTTCGCCAGTATGCGAGACGCAGAGGCCCACGGTTTGAAGCACCAAGAATGGAAAGGGAGGTATAAATGAAATGATTCCTTAACAACGACGTGCCATGCTTCGTTACTGCGTTACGCTGCAAATTGGGAAGGAAACCATTGAGATATCTCAGTGGACAGTAAGTTGGACCTGCTTACAAGAGAACATGAAGCGGATATCAATAGTCCGCGTAGACAGGTATGGGATAGAGACATTAATTGCTCGCAACCTGTCGCTCGTCGCTATACATGCCATCTCATCTGCTTCGACTCTTGCTTCATCACCACCGGCGACAGACTATCTCTTCCACTCGCCAAGCCAACCAACCGATACCTTCTTTTGATAATATAAGCAGACATCCGTGAGAACACCAGCATCATCCCGCATGTCTGTCCGTACGTTCAAACTACCGAATGCACCAGTTGACTCCTAGTCCCGCTTCTTGCTAGTCCGCTCGTTCAGGGGGAGGGGGCGCCCATAGGTATCCATCTCATTCATAGCTTCGAGAAGACGCTCCTGACCTCGCCGCCCATCTCGACGAGGGTGCTCTTGTTGCGGACCCAGGCCTCGAGCCCCCGCCGCCCGTTCTCGACGCCGAGGCCGCTCTGCTTCCAGCCGCCGACGGCCATCTCGGCCGGCGACTCGCCCCACGTGTTGACCCAGGTGATGCCGGCCTGGAGGCGGGCGACGACGCCGTGGCACGCGTCGATGTCGCGGCCGACGACGCCCGCGGCGAGGCCGAGCTCCGTCGCGTTGGCGCGCCGCACCGCCTCGTCAACTGTATCGTAGAACAGGATCGACATGACCGGCCCGAAGATCTCGTCCCGCACGATCGCCATGTCGTCGGCGCAGTCGGTGAACACGGTGGGGCGGATCCAGTAGCCGCCGCGCAGCCCGGCGGGGAGGCCGGCGGGCGCCTCGGCCCCGCCGCACAGCAGCGTCGCGCGGTCCTGCTCGAGGCCGCGGCGCACGTACGCGGCGACCTTGGCGCGGTGGGCGGCGCTGCTGAGGGGGCCGAAGTTGGTCGCGGGCGCGAACAGGTCGCCCGCGCGGACGTGCCGCACCCGCTCGAGCACCGCGGCCTCGAAGGCCTGCTTCAGCGCCCGCGGCACGAACACCCGCGTGCCGTTGGTGCACACCTGGCCCGTGCTGAAGAAGTTGGCCATCATGGCGACGTCGGCGGCCTGGTCGACGTTGGCGTCTGGTAGTACGACGAGTGGGCTCTTGCCGCCGAGCTCCATCGTCACGTACTTCATGCCGCCGGCCGCGGAACCCGCGACCTTCTTGCCGGTGCTGACCTGGCCGGTGAAGCTGACCTTGGCGATGGACGGGTGCGCGGTCAGGTGGGCGCCGACGTCGCCGGCGCCGTAGACGACGTTGAAGACGCCGTTGGGAAGGCCGGCCTTGTGGTAGACGTCGGCGAGGTACTCGGCGTGCAGCGGGGTGAACTCGCTGGGCTTGTAGACCATGCAGTTGCCGGCGGCGAGGCACGGCGCCGACTTCCAGAGCGCGATCTGGATGGGGTAGTTCCAGGCGCCGATGCCGGCGCAGACGCCCAGCGGCTCCTTGGACGTGTACACCATGGCGGAAGGCCGCAGGCGGAAGGACTCGCCGTTCAGCCCGCCGCTGGCGACGAGGTTGGCGAAGTACTCGAGCACATCGGCGCCCGTGACGACGTCCACCGTCGACGTCTCCGAGTAGGGCTTTCCCGTGTCGAGGGTCTCGATCACCGCCAGGTCATCGTTGTGCTGGCGCAGCAGGGCGACGGCCCGCTGCAGGATGCGTGCCCGCTCTATCGGGGGCGTGCCGGACCACGCCGGGAAGGCTGCCTCGGCGGACTGGATGGCAGCATCGATCGACTTGTGTGATGAAGTGTGTATCTTGGATATGGGCTTCCCGTCTGCTGGGTTGATAGACTCGAAATGGCCTGAAGATTCTGACTCTGGCCGCGATTTCCCGCCATAGTATGTGTGACGGTCCACGTCATTGCGCGCCATGACGGAGGAACCCGAGGCCATTTCTTAAGAAATCAAAATCGAATGTTCTTTTCAAAGGGGGTATGATATGACTGCACTGCAGTGTGGATACTAAGAGCGAGGAGATAACGGCGGTTAACTCTATAAAGTCGATGTTCACTACTTTTGGATAGGGTCGCTTTTCTCTCTCCCTGTCAGTCCTTGAGAGCCGTAGAGGGGAACGTCCCAGCGTCCGTTGAATAGTGGCGACGGGCTTGGCGGACGGAGACCTCGTACCGTTCGTTTCCGTGTCAGTGTAAATAGCTCAAATTGTTATTTCTACCGACAGCCGAAACCGCGTCACTACGGGAACCGGTTGTTGGCGTTACTGTTACATAAAACATGCGCCGTGGACCTACAGCACGTTGTATCAGGGCGGCCGTCTCGTCGGCGAATTCGTAAAGCGGCTCCAGAACGTCTCACGTATGATTAGTTAGCATTAGTCGGTCCGCTAGTGCCCGGCAATCTCGCCGGCCTTGTCTCGTCCTGGAACGGGGGATGAAGAATTTGCCGGCTAGTCGTAAGGTTCGCGTGGGAGATAAGGTGATGTCCGTGGATTCTGATTGAAGATAAGGACCGGGACAGCGACGGTGTCGGATGTCGGATGACGATTCGTGAGGCCCTGCACTGGGGGGCAGCTTAGCCTTTCCCAACCGAGCTTAGGGGTAAGCTGATCCCGCGCAGCATGCCCGTCTTCGTGGGACACGAGTCGCGCAAGCCTCCGGGGCCCAGCCAGCGCCAGGCCAATTGGTACACCGCTTTCTATATCCAGGATGCGGCTTGCATGCAATAGTGGACCAATGGGTGAACGGGCGAGTGCTTGACCCAGTTCTGTCCGGCTTGGCAGTTGGCTGCTAGTCCCCCGTCATACCTCTAGGAAAGGTCGCGAGAAAAAGTTGTCGGTTTTATAACTGAGAGCTGATCGCCACTAGGTGTGTGCTGACAACTTAAATCCCAAGCCTGCAGCTCAGCTACATAGCCATACATTTCAACAGTGAAACGCCCTGTCTGCTAACCGTCCACTGTCCTAGCACTTGTATACCTATCCGCTTCTGCAAGATGACTACCGCCCAGCTGCCCGTGTCAGACTCTGACAAGTATGACTATGTAGTCGTTGGCGGAGGCACGGCGGGCTGCGTCGTTGCCGCAAGGTTGGCAGAGTATCTCCCGCACAAGAAGGTCCTCCTCATCGAGGCTGGTCCTAGTGACTTCATGGATGACCGTGTGCTCAATCTAAGACAATGGCTGAACATGTTGGGCGGTGAGTTTGACTATGACTATGGCACTACCGAGCAGCCGATGGGTAAGTCTAGCTAGAGAGTTATGTCCAAATCGCACCTGTTCTCACCATCGTGATCTATAGGCAACTCGTTTATTAGACACTCGCGAGCCAAGGTGCTGGGAGGTTGTTCGTCGCACAACACGTTGATATCATTCAGACCCTTCGAGTACGACATGAAAATTTGGGAGTCGCTGGGAGCACGCGGCTGGACGTTCCCTGTTTTCATGAAGGCGCTGAACAAGCTGAGGAACACCGTTCAACCAGTCCACGCGAAGCACCGCAACGAGTTGTGCAAGGACTGGGTCAACTCGTGCAGCACGGCACTCGATGTTCCGGTCATTAACGACTTCAACAAGACAATCCAAGAAACCGGATCCTTGAAGACTGGTGTTGGCTTCTTCTCGGTTAGCTATAACCCGGACGACGGACGACGATCAAGCGCATCCGTTGCGTACATCCACCCGATCCTAAGAGGCGAAGAGAAGCGGCCGAACCTTACGATTTTGACCCACGCATGGGTCTCGAAAATCAACGTCAGCGGCGATGAAGTCAGCAGCATCAGCCTGACCCTGAAGGACGGCTCGTCGAAGGAAGTGAAGGCGAAGACCGAGATTATCCTGAGCGCCGGAGCCGTGGACACTCCTCGCCTCATGCTGCTTTCGGGACTCGGACCCAGGCAGCAGCTCACGGATCTCGGCATCCCCGTCGTCCGCGATATCCCGGGTGTCGGCGAGAACCTGCAGGACCACCCCGAGAGCATCATCATGTGGGAGCTGAACAAGCCCGTTCCCGCCAACCAGACCACCATGGACTCCGACGCGGGGATCTTCCTGCGCCGCGAGGCGCCCGGCGCCGGCGCCAAGAAGTCGGCGGCCAACCCGCAGGGCATCTCCGACGGCGACATCGCCGACGTCATGATGCACTGCTACCAGATCCCGTTCACGCTCAACACGCTGCGGCTGGGGTACCCGGACGTGGCGGACGGGTACGCGTTCTGCATGACGCCGAACATCCCGCGGCCGCGCTCGCGGGGGCGGCTGTACCTGACGTCGGCGGACCCGGCGGTCAAGCCGGCGCTCGACTTCCGGTACTTCACGGACCCGGAGGGCTACGACGCGGCGACGCTGGTGTTCGGCATGCGGGCGGCGCGCCGGGTGGCCCAGCAGGCGCCCTTCAGGGACTGGATCAAGCGGGAGGTGGCGCCCGGGCCGGCCGTGCAGTCGGACGAGGACCTGAGCCATTACGCGCGCAAGGCCGCCCACACGGTGTACCACCCGGCGGGCACGACCCGCATGGGCGACGTGAGGACGGACGGGCTGGCCGTCGTCGACGAGAAGCTGAAGGTCAGGGGGTTCAGGAACCTGCGCATCGTGGACGCCGGCGTCTTCCCCACCATCCCCACCATCAACCCCATGTTGACCGTGCTGGGCGTCGCCGAGAGGGCTGCGGAGCTGATCGCCCAGGAGGCCGAGCCGCAGAAGGAGAGGGCTCGGTTGTAATCGAGCGTGCTCTGGATATCTAGGCACTTCCTACGTGTCGTGTCTAGTTCCTGTTTTCTACCACAGCTTTAGCTAGATCCCATTATCCCCCAATAGCGCAATTCCAACTGTACGACTAGTTATCGCAAATTTCGCCACGAACTATTTCCTCGCAAACGAAGGATGGATGGCGAACGTTCTAGATACGAATTCATATTACTAGTTAGTACTTAGACTCGATAAACCAAGAGAGCGTGTATAAATTCCACAAGAACATATATCAATGAGTTATCTGATGCATTATGCACTGATTGGGATGATGAGGTTTCAAGAAGAAAATGCCTTGAGAAACGACATGACGTCCGGGAACCGAAATTGAGTGGTCGAGGCTTAACCAATACGACTCAAGGTATACGGATGTACATATTGTAGCCGCAATGAATATATCCAATGTCTCCAAAGTCCCGGTCAACTCGGTGTAACCCTGAATAGGAAGGCGGTGAGGTCTGGATGGTAGCCATATTCCGGCAGAATTCCCCGCGGGTCCAACTTTTTTTTCTTTGGAAATCTCCAGCGCGCAACCGAGCTCAGTAGGTACAGAATTTGTATTTCTCGGCAACGCCCAATTATCGCAATGCCAGCCGCTCATGGAGGAAAACGTGGCTCCCAAAGGCATCTCAATCCCAAGGCGGAGTCCAAGTCGCTGAAGCGGAAGCGCGAGCAGGAGGACCTTCAGAAACTCGAAAATGCTGTCACCGAGCTTGTAGGCGCAACTTTTCTTCGAGTATATATCACTAAGCTAACAATGCCTCCCTTCCCCAGGATCCGAAGTCAGAGGCTGTCGCCAAATTCTCCACGCTACCGCTTTCGAAGCCCACCGCCTCCGGACTCGAAGCGTCGCATTTCCAGAAGCTCACCGACGTCCAGGCGAAGACGATCCCTCTCGGCCTGAAAGGCAAGGATATCCTCGGCGCCGCGAAGACCGGCTCCGGCAAGACCCTCGCCTTCATTGTCCCCGTTCTCGAGAAGCTATACCGCGCGCGATGGAGCGAGTACGATGGCCTGGGCGCGTTGATCATATCGCCCACGCGCGAGCTTGCGGTGCAGATATTCGAGGTGCTGCGCAAGGTCGGGAGACACCACACCTTCTCCGCCGGCCTCGTCATCGGAGGCAAGAGTATGCGTGAAGAGGCGGAACGGTTGGGGAGAATGAATATCCTCGTCTGTACCCCAGGTCGCATGCTGCAGCACCTCGACCAAACCGCCGGCTTTGACGTCGACAACTTACAGATCCTGGTCCTCGACGAAGCCGACCGAATCATGGACCTCGGGTTTCAGTCCGCGGTCGATTCACTCGTCGAACATCTCCCCAAATCACGACAAACAATGCTTTTCAGCGCTACGCAGAGCAAGAAGGTCTCAGACCTAGCAAGACTGAGCCTGAAGGACCCCGAATATGTGTCCGTCCATGAGGCTGCCGCGGCGGCAACGCCAACCACCCTAACACAACATTACCTTGTTACTCCACTAGCAGAAAAAATGGATACGTTATATGGATTTATCAAGGCAAATCTGAAAAGCAAAATGATCGTGTTCCTGTCCTCAGGGAAGCAGGTCCGGTTTGTCTACGAGAGCTTTCGACACTTGCAACCAGGTATTCCGCTGCTACATCTACACGGTCGACAGAAACAGATAGCGCGGCTAGAGATCACATCGAGGTTTTCCGCAGCCAAATACTCATGTCTATTTGCAACCGATGTCGTCGCGCGTGGTGTGGATTTCCCTGCGGTAGATTGGGTAGTGCAAATGGACTGTCCTGAGGATGTCGACACCTATATCCACAGAGTCGGACGAACAGCACGCTACGAGAGAAATGGAAAGGCCGTCTTATTCCTCGATCCGAGTGAAGAGGAAGGCATGCTCAAACAATTAGAACAACGAAAGGTGCCCGTACACAAAGTCAATGTACGAGAAAAGAAGAAACAGAGCATTCAAAACCAGATTCAAAACATGTGCTTCCAGAATCCGGACCTCAAGTATCTAGGCCAAAAGGCTTTTGTCAGTTACGCTCGCTCTGTCCATCTACAGAAAGACAAGGAGGTATTTGACATTCACAAACTCGATCTGGATGCCTATGCGGCGAGCCTTGGGCTTCCTGGAGCGCCGCAGATTAGGTTCCAGAAGGGCGAAGATATCAAAAAGTTGAAGAACGCGCCTCGAGCCGTGCTTTCTAGCGATTCAGAGTCAGAGTTTGACGAGGACAAAAAGAAGCGGAAGAAGGGCGAAGTGCGGACGAAATACGATCGCATGTTCGAACGGACAAACCAAGACGTGTTGACTAGTCATTATACCAAGCTCATTGGCGATGAGAAGCAAAATGCAGATGATGAAGACAACGACGAACAAGACTTCCTTTCCGTCAAACGAGTTCTTGAAGGCGATGAGCTCGATGAGGAGGCCGATAAGAAGTTAGCACCTGGAACCAAGATTCTCTCGGGACTTGGCGGTGAAGAGCCATTTGTGGTGGATTCAAAGCGTCGGGAAAAGATGCTCAAGTCCAAGAAGCAAATGCTGCGATTCAAGGGCAAGGGCGACAAGGTGGTCTTCGACGAAGAAGGGGAGGCGCATCACCCGTACAGGATCAAGGACGAGGAAGACTTCATACAAGATGGTTCCGCAGAAGCCCAGCGGCAGAAGTTCGTGGAAGGCGAAGCGACCAGGGTCAAGGAGGCCGATATCAGCGACAAGCAGCACGCCAGGGAACTACGACGAGAGAAGAAGGCCAGGCGGAAAGCCCGTGAAGCCATGGAAAATGAGGAGTCGATGGGCAATATGCCCAGACTCTCCGGACCCGGAGAGGACGAGGAGGACCCGATGGCCCTCATGGCCTCCTTGCCAATGGCGGGAGGGGAGGTGGAAAGCGAATCGGAAGAGGCGGAGGAGAAGCGTCCGAAGAAGAAAGCCAAGAAATGGTTCGAGGACGATTCGGAAGACGAGGGCAAGAAGGCGAAGGACAAGAAGGGCAAGAAGGGCAAGGGGAGAGTCATTGAAGTTGCTGACGCACCAGATACCCTGGAGGATTACGAGGCGCTGGCAGCTGGTTTACTGAACGATTAGCTTCAGCTGGATATACAGTAATAGTATCGTATGCCATTATAAGAGTCTCGCCTTTTTTGTCAATTGGGGGAGAATACCTACCTGTATGCTGTCACGGGACGCTGGAAGATTGGGACATTGAGACGCTGGGGTACTTCGCGATTGCGAGTAACGTATCTCTAGCTGTTTGAAGGTAGTATATCCCGAGGTCCCGATCATCCTAGCTTTGGAATATACTGCAGGGGTTTACTTGCCTAAGTACCTACCTAAGAGTGCCCAGTAGTTTGCTCCTCTCAGTTTTGTAACTGTCCTCGTTCTTTCCATAGGTTGATAGCGCGAGACTACCTAGGTAGGTAGGTAGGTATTCAAAGAGAGCGAGAAGGTTCGATGCATCCATGTGTGTGACCACCCGTACGACTCCCTAGGTAATACACGCAAAGGTCTGTGTATATAAAAAGGCGGGAGGTAGGCGTGGGTTACCTACTGAAGTACGTGTCTTCATCAGGTACATGTCGGTACTACATGTAAACGGGAAGATCCATGATAGGTAGGTACCTAAGTAGGTATGCTTACCTTACAGGGCTGTTACCCCTGAATATCTACCTTCTAGGTTACCTAGGTACCTCGGTATGTACTTAGGTAGTATGTCTTCAAGCAACTACCTTGCCGGTATTTGCACACAGAAGCCACCACCTCGTGCTGTGTCCTCACTCTAGGGGTTCGATACATGATCGTCCAATGCATGATCATCTTCTCGCGTATATTCTCACAACTTCAGCAAAAGCGGTCTTTTCTACTTTGCACTACATCAGTCAAGACATACTCTACAAGCATACAATCACCAGACATCATCAGCAAAATTTCAAGGTTACATCAACAACGCGTCTATTGCACCCACTCAATGGAGCCCGTTACAACGCAGAGTGCTCGGCACGGTAGAAGGCCCAAAGACTCCAGCTAGTTGCGGCCCCCCTTCCACCCGACCGAGAAGACTTCGGTTCCTCAGCGGACTTCTACAGGGGACAAGGAGGCGTTAGAGACAGCTAAATATGCACTGGATCTACAGAAGAGGATACATTCTTTCCGAGAGCGTGAAGCAAGGCACCTTCACCACGTGCATAAGGAAGGAAACACAAGAATACAAGAGGATGAACCTGATTCTGGTGCGCGCAATATTTCAGGCCTGGACGAAGAGCTGGCCGTCGTCGGCTCGTCCTCGTTACCTGGCGCATACGCCGCAGGCGAGAATGAACCTTCGATATCATTGAAATCGATACATGCAGAAGTCTGGCCGATCACCCACGGTCTAGGCCACGGCGGCATACAGTATTCATGGAGTAACATCGGTTTCCCTCAAGATAGGAGCCTCGACTTGGAGAACTTTAAGGATAAAACAGACCTCAATGAGGAGGCAATTCATCTGCTCAACGACATAACAATCATCAAAAATGTTCCGTTAATGGGGATGCCTAGCGGGTGCCCGATTGCCCGTCTCGAAGAACCTTCTCGCACTATCGAGACCTTCGGCCTCCACAATCGTTGGGTGGTCAAGGTCAAGATCCACGATGCCGACATCCACGCGGGAGGATACAGCAACTGTTTAGTCGGTAGGGAAATGGAAGGGGCAATTGACAACGGAATGGCAGCACAGCCTGATGTAGAACTCGAGCAGTGGGTAGCGGCCGGGCTCCTGCTTGCTCAAGCCGGGCAAATTGGTGGCCGTATGCAAGATTACTGGACAAGAGCAAGAGATCTTGCACAGCAACAGCTCCACCTTAACCCACGCCTGAAGTATCAGATTCTTCTGCAGATCCATAGAGGATGCTCGGATGATACAGCCTTCGGGAAGATGCTTGAACTGGTCAAGCAAGGAATCAAGACGAAGGGGTTTAACCCATATTACCAAGCACAACGTGACAAATATGCGGTAGAGAAAAGGCTACCCCACTGCGTTAAAGCAGACATCGTCATCGTTCTTGACAAGAACGATGATGTCATCGCTTTTCAGCTTGCAAACGCTTTCCGGGAGACTTTGTCCTCGGAAGACGTCGAGGAGAAGGTGACCGAGTCCCTGGAGGCTTTCAGCACGCGACAGCCCGTCCCCTTTCCCGACATGACGCGCCATGGCATTCACTGGGTCGACTGGCTCAAGGAACGCCCCGACTTGTAAGAAGTACCTAACAACTCTTGCCGTTTCTGGTGTGTCTTGGGGGAAGGAGGACTTGCCTGTGTCATGTCCGGGAATGAAAGCCTCTGAAACATATCTTAGAAACCCGCATGAGTCGCCAACTTGGTTATGCCGCAAGAGAGTATGCTGACTCGTCGTACCATAGGGATTTCCGGCGCCCCGAAAACGATCCACGTCAAGCAAAGTCGGGAGTTTACCGCTTCGGAGCACGATGCCAAGCCACCGATCCCCACGGAGTGAACCACGAGCCCGGCTTGACTTTGGACGCAGGGAAGCGGGCACTTCTGGACTGGGCAATACACTCATCGCAAATTCCCAAGTTATATATGTGTGTCTTTGGAGCATGTACAGAAATGCTCAGGCATCTCTTTCCCAGACTAGAACGCTCGCTCTATAAACAATACGTCGATACCGCAGAAGATGTCCAAGAGGCCTGTCGATTCCCTACCGAAACACGCAGTTCCGCATCAGACCCATTCTTGCTAAGAACGCTCCTAGTTAATATGATGACCTACGAGCAGTACGTATTCAAGAGTACCCCCCACTCCCCTCATAAACGGGTACGGGCAAGGCTGTCGAGGAAGTCAAGACCCAACTCCCTTTCAAGAGCCCTAAGGAAGACCTCGACTAACCTAGTGTGTGCGCAGGCCTGACAGCCACGATTGGGTCGGGGGCTTGGCGGGTAGGGTAGTCGTTGGCGACTTCGAAGGGGGCGACCTCCTGCTGCGCGAACTGGGCCTGCAAATCGCGAGCCCGCCCGGGTGCGTGCAGCTGTACCGCAGCCGGGAGCTCCGCCACTCGACGACGAAGTGGACGGGCCGGCGGTTCGACGTGATCAGTTCGACGCACGAGGCGGTGCGGAGGTGGGCGCTCCACCAGCGGGGCGAGGACGTCGTCCCGGAGGAAGTCACCGTGTTGTCAATGGACACGTGCTTCGACGACGCCGAGCCCGAAGACGCGCTGCCGCCCCGCGAGCGCGTGCTGATGGAACAGCGGATCCTGCCCTCGGAATCGAGCGACTGGTCTTCGTCCGTCCCGTCCTTCTCCGGCGACTCGGAGGCCTCGCTGAAGGTGCCGCGCAGAATCCTGGGCATAAAGCGCAGGATGAGCAGCACGTCGGACGCGTCGGCGGAGAAGAGAACGGACGGCAAAAAATCCATGGCGGACCGTGTCGTCGGGAAGAAGAAGAGGCAGACACAACGCAAGAAGGCCGAAAAGTCGTCGGAAACACAGGCTGAGCCCCCGCCCGAGGCCCCGCCCGACGGTTCGACCGACCCTCCAGCCGAGGCTCTGGCCGACGATCTGGCCGACGATCTGGCCGACGATCTGGCCGACGATCTGTCTGACGATCTGTCCGACTCTCCGGGTGGCGCTCCGGTTGACACTCCGTCCGACTCTCCGGGTGGCGCTCCGGTTGACGCTCCGGCCGATGCTCCGGCCGAGGCTCTGGCCGACGATCTGTCTGACGATCTGTCCGACTCTCCGGGTGGCGCTCCGATTAACGTTTAGGGTGGTATAAAGGGCGAGTGTAAGATAGGTAGAAAGCTTACAGTCACGAGCCTGACGCCATGTTTTGTATGAGTTATCCGCTAAACAGCTGGGTCTTTGACCTTAGCTCCTAAGATACCATCAGTAAACAGCTTATATGCAGTATAGTAGTGGTGTGAGACTCCTAATTAGTACCTGCTAGACATCACTAAAAATGGGCTTTAGTTTCAAGCTGCTGAAGCAGTCGACTCCTATCTAAAGGCCTTTAGATAGAGTAGAGTTAGACCAGGAGCGCAGAACGCGGGTGACATTCACGCAGATTGGGACAGTATAAATCATAATGAAGCCTCAAAATGCCATCGTGGCAGGTAATCATGAACTTACAGTAGCCGCCCCACATGATGAGGCCGGCCTCCCTCACCGAGACATTGCCGGCCCCAGGCGCCGAGCTGCAATCGCCGACAATTAATGATCTGACAGCCAGGCCAACAGTATTTCGACATCAAAGGAAACAGACAACAAGCTTGGCTATCTCACCAACTAGAACAGCACAGAAAGCTTATTAGGTATGCAGACTTCCGTCTGGGTTAAGATTACCCGGTGTTGTAGTACGACGTGTGTTGGCGCTTGGCGCCACGCTCCTTGGGGTCCGGGCAGGATTATGTACACTCGTAGTAGGATGTCCGTTACTATGTATGTATGTCTGGCAAACCTGGAAGTTTTTGATGCGTACAGCATGCTGACACCCGGCCAGAAGAATCCATAACATTCTACAGCGGACTAGCGGTGACCCCATCCGGTCAGCCTTACGTCTCGGCGGCGCGGGAGGATAGGGATGTCCTCGGAGCACGGTTTGTAGGTAGAACCCCTCCATCCCTTCCCCTCCACTGACCCCCCTGTACAAGGGTAATCGGCCCCATAATAATTATCTTTACTTACTGTACACCGGTGCACGTCGCACTCAACATCCAGCTACCCTGAGCTATACCATCTAATCCCGCTCACCCGTTCACACACCTCGCCCTGCTGCGATACGTTGAGTACATAAAGGCCCGGGCTGTCATATGCGTCTCCTTCGCCGGTAGCCACAGCCGCCACAAGCGCGACGACCTGAGTCTGAACTTGAAGCCGAGGCATGGCAAGCGACATCCCGTAATCCCCTCGAGCCCTCCGACTGCGCCGCACCAACTTCAGCTCGCACTCGACCGGGATAGATGAAGATGATGAACTGAAGGGGAACAGGGGAACGAGTAAATGGTTAGATAAACTAAGACATAAGAAAGGAAAGACAAGAAAGAGACAAAGAATTATAAAGGGAGAGAGACACGGAGAGACAGAGCGAGCGATCTACCACCACCTCCCCTCCCGACACCCGACCCGACCCCGAACACCCCGGAGATATGCCAGCCGACGATGCATCGTCGGCCCCGCGCACCAACGGCGCGGGGCCCAACGAGCTCGAGGCCGTGTGCCGCGAGCTCAAGGCCAAGGTCGACGGCTTCCTCGACACGCCCACCGACGACGAGGTCCTCAGGTCGGTCAAGAACCAGGTCATCGTCGCGCGGGGCGTCATAGACGAGGCGCTGCGGCGGTATAGGTGCGTCGATCCCGCCCGTAAACCCCTCCCCTTCATCGTCCGACGAAAGAGTCTCGGGCGAGCGGCTTCGTACACCAGACAGACAGACAGACAGACAGACAGATGAATAAATGGATTTTTTTTTTTTTTTTTTTTTTCTTTCCCCCCTTTTCATTCTCTTCCCCGTTGTACCACTTGTGCCGTTCCCCCATCGTGCTACTTCCTCATATGGAGATAGATCGATCACGCAGGTGGCGGTAGGAAGGGGTGTCAGAAAACGTAAATCCGCGGGTGGAGAGAGAGAGAGAGAGAGAGAGAGACATACCCCTGGTTGGTTTGCTGACGCAGAGGCACGGCACAGTTCATTCGCGCGCTCGAGATCCCCTACTGCAAGCTCTACGACATGGGGTACACGTCGCTGGGCGGCACGGACGACACGCACCCGAACCCGGCGCTGAAGAAAGGGGGCCGGGCGGCGGCGGCGGCGAAGAAGGCGGACGAGTGCCAGCCGTTGTTCCGCCCCGCCTACGAGCTGATGGAGGACGACGAGGAGCGCCTGGGAAGGGATCGATAACAGCTTCTTTCTTTCGCGTTTTTATGAATAAGGGGTGGTGGTGGTGGTGGTGGGGAGAGGCATGCATATATATGATGATGGTGGTGAATTGGGAGGATAAGTACATTATTGTTCATACAGCAGATCAAGGGCCGTGCTTTGATTTGGTATGATGGAAATCTATGTATGTATGGGTATTTTAGCAGAGCGGCGGCGGCGGCGGCGACGGCGATGATGACGTTGTTACAGAATACCCCAACCAACCGCGCCCGGAGGTTGGAATATTGTAAGCCAATGGATAGAATATATAGATCCCTTCTTCCTCTTTTCGTTCATCCTGGCATTTTCAGTCCATTACGTATAGAGCAAACACGAGAAAATGTGCATGAGCGTCTATTAAGCAAAGTAACACGACGAACCTCTAGTTCGTCGCACCAAAAAGAAGATGCAGGTTCCAATAATACACTTTGAAATTGGTATCAGCCCTCTTGACTCCGTATAGCCAGCCATTCCGTTCGCGAATCCGCCCTAACTTAACTCCAAGCCATTCGTTCGCTGACTTCACTATAGCCTGTCCTGCCTAACAATGTTGCCCTACCTCCCTCCCTCCGCTGGTTATTGATGCGGCGGAATCCCCATGCCCCCCTGTATTCACACCGCCGTATATATACCCCCCCTTACCGCCATAACTCAATATCCCTTTTCTTCCAAGGGCGGCGACGACGACGAACGACTAACTAACTTATTTCCCCTGATTTATCGGCCTCTCCATGACCTCGCCGTACAGCTTCAGGCGGTAGAAGCAGGTGTGGTCGGCGCCGTAGTTGCTGACGGCGCGGACGACGACGTTGTTGGTGGCGGCGCGCATGGCGGTGAGCTCGTCGCTGATCTTGAAGACCTGGACGCCGTCGCCGTGGTCCTTGTCCTCGTAGACGAAGTGGCCGATCTTGTAGAAGCCCTCGTGCAGCTTGCCCTCGGGCGGCGTGTCGGGGAAGTGGCGGCGCCCGAACGCGCCCACCTGCTGCCGTAGCGTCACCTCGTCGATGTTGGCCCACACCTCGATGTCGCGCGGCATGGCGCCCGGGTCCAGCGTCGAGCTCGGCAGGATGTGCTCCACCACCAGGTGCTGCGGGATGATGTACCGGCCCGTCTCCACCGAGATGTTGTTGGTCCCCTGGCCGTGTCCGCTCCTGTCGGGCCCCGCGCAGAAGCACTCGCCCTCCTCGCTCCAGGGCGTTAACACCGACATTTGACCTTGCGGCTTGTATGACGCGTCGATCCACCCCTTGGATTTGAAGGCGTGATTAGGCCCCCTCCAGACCGACGAGGTATAGCTTGGGTCGATGCGTGCGCCGGAGCCTGTCGAGAAGAAGTTGACCTGGTTGAAAATCGTGCTCGCTGCGTGGCCGCGAATGCGGCCGTTGGCCACGGCGTTCAGTTTCGCATGCTCGAGGACTCTTCGCGCTGCGGCATTGGCCAGAGTTTCAACTTGCTTCCTGGTCATTCCACCAGGTTTAGCAGCAGAATTGCGCAGCTGGGCCAATTCCTCGCCGAGGCTCTTGATGCGATTATCCAACCTCTTCAACTCCTCTTGTATCGGTCGGAAGTAAGTTGCCGCTTCTTGTTTGAACAAGTCGATAAACTGGTCCTTGGTGAGAGCCGCCCCGGCGACCTTGTTAAAGAGCGCATCCTCATTTTGCCTCAACCAGTTCTCCCATGACCGTGAAAAACTTTCATCAAGGCGCGCAACTTCCGTCGAAATGCTCGGCCTGCCAGTGCCTCTTTCAGATTCATTAAGCAATCCTTCATTGTCCAGGCGAGATCTGATTGCAAGCCAATGCTGGTCTGATATCTTGGCCGCCCCCTTCTTGGCGGTCTCTAGTGTGAGAATGATGTCATCCTGTCTGATTTTCTCTCGTAATGCATGCCAGAAGTCCAGGGGGATAAGGTACCTCCCGTGCTTATCGACTTCGACATGAATTGAGTTAGGGAGGTCTTTTCTGAGGCGTTCAGTGATCTTCGGCTGCGAGCTATCAGGCTTCCCAAGCTTGTCCATTGTCGACCTGGAAGGAGCAAGGTTGTCGAGGAAGGTGTCCTTATCCTTTCCAGAATATGCTGGTACTGATGGAAGCCATTCACCAATGCTTTCCTTGACATCAGTCCAGCTCGGGACGCGCACACCATCCTCTGACACAGGAGTGTCGATGAAGGAGTAGAGGATGAAAAGTCCCAAGGAGATAAATGCCAGTATTGCCGCCAGCTGCATCAGGATGGGGATGACCGCACGCACAGAATCCCAACTCTCAGAGATCCGATCGCGCAATGGCTCCAGCCAAGGCTGTTGCCAACGGCCTCTTCTTCTTGCCTGGGGTTCTTCTGGGTCATCTTGTGGTTCGATCACGCCCGGTTCGAGCACGCCATCGACGGGCTGGTTTCCGGTGACGATACCATCCGTCAGAGGCTTATTTGCGTTGTTGTTCCCAGGTGGCGCAGCTTCAGCTGCAGCTTCAGCTTCAGCTTCTCTCTGACGCTCGGCGGCCCTATCTAGTTCGCGCACGATGCGTCTCACTCCAGCTCGCGCGCTGCCCATGTTTGATATCATATCCCTGGCCGCTGTAATTTCTTCCAAGGTCAAATCATCTAGACGTGGTACAGGAGGGAGGGAAGCTGCGCCGGCCCTCGCAGGCGCCCGCATGTCCTCGATAAGTTTTGTGACTCTCGCCATTTCCTGATCCGTGATGTTCGCAGGTGGTGGATTATCATGATGGCCGCCCGCGGGGTTATCAGCAGGATTTGCAGGTTCAGGTTTGGGTTCGGGGGCGCTGTGCTCAGCAGAGGCCTTGTTAGCCTTGGAAGTTCGGGTCGCCTTCTCGGGATCTGCGGGATCGTCTCCGAAGAGCGACGTGTCCCTTGCCCCGAAAAATTTGGCTTGGGTCTCGAGCGAGACACCGGATGATGGCCACGCCCATTGTTTCCGTGTCAGAGGTGCCCGAGTTGGTAACCCGGCGCTACGCTCACCGTTACGGTCGCCGTGATGGTCGGCCCGTTCAGTCCTGGGTGGTGTCTGGAGCTGTGCTTCTCCAAATAAACCGCTCTCTGTTGTGAAACTCCTAGATGAATCTGGACGCCTGGGGGAGACGGGGATAGAAGAGCCGCGGCCAACGGGCATTCCATAGAAGGGGACGTCCGTGAGAGGTGGTGATGACGGATGACGGTTGTTAGCCAGCGCGTTTGGATCTGCCGATGAATAGTTTACAGGCCTATAGGGAGGCCTCGGTCCATCGTCCTCATTATTAAAAACAGCACCTGGCCAATGAGGAACGTGCGGAGGAAACCCCGGGTCACCCTCGTAGCGTCTCGGGGATGAATCGCCCGAGTTATTGCCCGGGTTACTGTCCGGGTTTCCATCCGAGGGTGTAGTCTGTGGTGTATTTTTCTTAAAAGGTGATAAACCTTTCAGTATTGACAGCCCATACTGTTCATACAGACTTTTCGGCGCTTCCTCGCCTTGCTGGGCTTGTTGATCCTCATGGGCCGGACGATCCTGTTGGTTTATCTGGTCGGGGGGGTTCTGTCCGTCTTGTTGATGCTGTTCATTTTGTTGATTCTGTGGCCTTAGTCCTTCTAAGCTTCTCAAGGCGGGCAGGTTTTCCAGCCCCGGCAGCCCATACAATTCGTAGAGACTTTTCCCGCCTTCTCTCTGTTGCTTGACTTGTGGACCCTGTCGGTCCCGCGGATCACCTCCACCCCGTGGGTTCATTTGATCTTGATCGTACGTTTCACCTAGATGGTCTTGTTGGCCTGATGCAAGCTGACCTGGTTTATTTGAGTCGTAATCCAGCTGGTCCAGATCTTCTGATTCCCCCGGGAACTTCGCGGCTTCCTTAATGGTCTCGCTCACAGCCTTCTTGAGATCGCCATCCATGCTGTAGCGCTTGCCGTCTTTACCTTTCGCTCGTCTAGTGAAACGTCTGTCCTCGTCATCTTCATGGGCGAGGGTAGACTTCGGTTTCCTGCCTCGTTTCTTGACAGAATCAAGATTTACATGAGTATTGACACCATAAGACCCATCGTGTACCGGGAACAGAGCAGGTAGGTCTGCTGAGGGCGGTTCACGGAAGGTGGTGGGTTGTCCTCTAGCTCTAGTGCTGCGTCTTGTAGCCATTGTGGCCAAAGACGTGCTACTGCTCGAATTCTGCTTGCCGAGGTACAGGCGTCCTGAGATCTAGAGAAGATGTTCAGCAAATAGTTGCTTCACTTGGTTTTATGTCAGGTGAAGGCAATGCGACTGTGTCATGAGTACAGGGATGAATAAGATGAATCAAATCTCATGAGCGCGGGGGTTTTCACGCAAAAGTCTTCCCAAAGAAGAGATCCGCAAAGTGTTGATGGTATCCGGGTTTGATGAGGGTGAGTGATAGGTAATTGGGAATAAGCAGAATGATTAGTTATTGACGTACCAGATATTCACCCCTCCCTCAGATTGTATGCCACCTCACATTAAATCATAGGCGAACAAGGCTGAAAGTAGTGTTGCCGGAGATAAAGTTGTTTTTGGGGGTGAGAGAAATATGACGGGAGATAGTAATGAGTCTGGAATTGTCTGGAATTGATAAAGTGATGGGGATGTGGAAGGTTTTGGTCACCCACAGGCACCCTGCCTCAGGTACGAGCTAAGTCGGGTCGAGGTGACTGAAAGCGTCGACACAGCAGTCCTACGACGCTTTGTCAAGAACTACTGCCGTGAGTGTCGACCGGGTGCAGTGGAATATGTGGGCGTCGACATCAATGCACAAAGATGCCGGCCGGCGGTGCCCAAGTAAGATGCGATCTGACAGGCGATTTCCGAAGACGGGCAGACGGGCTAAGACATGGGGTACGGGGACAATGAAAGGCGTACGGGCTATGGGTTAATCTGTTACGGCAGCCCTAACGATCTAAAACTGTCAAAGACTGAATTGGAATGTATCTCGAGGGACTCATCACAGCGGCAGCACTCATAGTAGGTCGTTTCTGGCTGGAGAATGCATCTGGAAATCTGGTCGCGTCGCGCTGTCTTGGTCTCCTAGAGAGGCCAGTCCAAGGATCGCGGACGCCAAACAGGTTGCACGGCCACACCCGTCGGCCATTTATCATGCAAGCCACACCGACTGCCCGAGTCGAGGCTTCCATTCAAGGTTGATTAGGTAACCCCCGGGCGGTACGAAGTACATGTAGATAAGCTTATCGTGTTGCACGTGATCGAGCTGAGTTGTCACTTCCACCACTTTCAATTGAGAAAAACTGAAAATGGACATGACTATGTCCGTCCAATAGAATCCCACCAGATTTTACAGATTACCTGCTTGGCATCCATGTGTCAATTGGCTGTGTGCAGCACTGCCTACGCCCTCAATTACAGCGCCATCCTGTAAGCAAAGCCCCTGTAATGAGGCATCCCACCTAGCAGCGGCTTACACCAATTTTCATGTGGCTTTGACTGCAACACCATTCCAATATCACAGGTGATCATTGGGCAATGCGATGTGCTGCCATTGATCGTAAGCGAGCGTTCACATTTACTCATCAATGAGTAGGTAGTCTTGCACCAGACATGCTGGATACCTATACAGACACGATGCCAGTCTACATGTATCAATGCATGTACTAGCCATTGCTTGATGGGCTTTTGTTCGGTATTACCCGTGCTACTGTCAGCTAAATGCCTACTTAGGTAGGTAGGTAACTACATACCCAGGCTACGTACGCATCGTCAGTCAACAGATGCCGAAGATTGCCAATGCTATTGTCAATACGGCGCATTGTGCCCGTGGGCCTGGATTCTCTTTCGGTGTTGCGCTAGGTGGCTAGCTAGCTGGCCAGTGCTAGGTAGGTATGTACATGAAGTTCCATGATCTATTTTGGATATTTCAGCGAAACAGACCGGTGGGACTGGTGTTGATGACGATCACCCACATGCAAGTCAGTAGGTATGTAACGAGCTTCGCGCAATTTGATCACGTTAGCATCAAGATTAAGCCGCTGCTACACGTGTAAATGCTGGTAGGCAAGGCAAGCAAGGTAGGGGAGAAGCCCACCACCAACCCCCCTCGCTAGTCGACGCCGGTCCAATAGAAACCCGACCCCCACCGGCCCTAGCAGCCGCTGCTAAAGTGACCGACACTGAAGCCAGCGATGATCACAGACAGGAGACAGGTTATTAGGTGTTAGCGAGGGGGAGCACACTCCTGGGCAGCCCTGGCTGATGAGGGGCAGTCGCAGTAAAGGACCCCTCCAATCTCGTTTCATCTTCATGTTTGTTCTACCACTTAAACCTGACCGCCGCATCGTTGTAAAGTCGCGACTGGCTCATCATCCATAACTCTCCCTCTCCAAACTCAAACCTTCTCGACCCCGTTTACCCGCTACTTTTCTCTCCTCGATTGAATTCAGACCATTCACCAAGATGCCTGTTGGAACCGTTCTAGTTACTGGGTAAGTTCCCTCAAATACTGGTGCCTTACCCGT
Organism: Xylaria sp. JS573; assembly: GCA_000966885.1. Classification (NCBI taxonomy): domain Eukaryota; kingdom Fungi; phylum Ascomycota; class Sordariomycetes; order Xylariales; family Xylariaceae; genus Xylaria; species Xylaria sp. JS573. The sequence continues at coordinate 111,841 of JWIU01000059.1, read as the reverse complement.
CTCCCTCCCCCCTGGTGGTGGTGCCCTTAACACCGACATCCACACAAACGTACGCACACATATACGCACATACAGAGACATACATACACGCATGCACAACGCCCTGACAATGGCCTGTACTGACGTGCGCCTTACAGTGGCACGGGATACATCGGGTCCTTTACCTCGCTAGCTCTGCTTCAACATGGCTACGAGGTCATTATCGTAGACAACCTATATAACTCCTCAGAGGTCGCTCTGGACCGCATTGAACTCATCTGCGGCAAGAGACCGACCTTCCACAAGGTCGACCTCACCAACGGGGATGAGCTCGAGAAGGTCTTCGCTGCTCACCCTAACATTGACAGCGTAATTCACTTCGCCGCGCTGAAGGTTAGCCCCGCAACCAAACCTCGTCGACCGCTCGCCGCTGACAAACGAAACTAGGCTGTCGGCGAATCCGGCGTGATCCCCCTCGAGTACTACCGCGTGAACGTCGGCGGTACCATCTCTCTGTTGGGCGCGATGAAGAAGCACAACGTGACCAACATTGTCTTCTCCTCCTCCGCCACGGTCTACGGCGACGCGACCCGCTTCGAGAACATGATCCCCATCCCGGAACACTGCCCCATTGGCCCGACGAACACGTACGGGCGCACAAAGGCTATGGTCGAGAACATCATCGAGGACTTCGTCAGCGCGCAGCGCCAGAACCTGGAGAAGGAGGGCAAGCCCTTCCAGCAGTGGAACGGTGCCAACCTACGATACTTCAACCCGTGCGGTGCCCACCCCAGCGGCATCATGGGAGAAGACCCGCAGGGTGTACCGTATAACTTGCTGCCGTTGCTCGGCAAGGTGGCAACCGGTGATCGACCAAAGCTTCTGGTTTTTGGTGACGGTAAGTACATAGGCCTTTGGGGGAGCCGCCGGAAATTCAATGTACTGATGTCATTATCGCATAGACTACCCCTCTCGGGACGGAACCGCCATCCGCGACTACATCCACGTCGTCGACCTGGCCCGGGGCCACCTGTTCGCTCTAAACCACCTCCGCGAGCACAAGCCCGGCATCAAGGCATGGAACCTGGGCTCGGGCCGGGGCAGCACCGTCTTCGAGATCATCAACGCCTTCAGCAAGGTCGTCGGCCGCGACCTGCCCTACGAGGTGGTGCCCCGGAGACAGGGCGACGTGCTGGACCTGACGGCCAACCCGACGCTGGCGAACACGGAGCTCCAGTGGAAGACGGAGCTCACCATGGAGAAGGCGTGCGACGACCTGTGGCGGTGGGTGTCGAACAACCCCAAGGGATACCGGCAGGAGCCCCCGGCCGAGCTCCTGGCTGGTGTTAAAGGCAAGACCTCCTAAACGAGGATCGGAGTGTAGTGTCAAGTGGTGAACCGCAAATTCGATGTTTGATGGAGCGTTTTCTGCCATTTTCCCGAGCATTGCAAGTTAGAGTGTGCGTGTTCTCTGATAGACTAGACAGAATATCCACGTTGGCTTTCGGCCTGAGCATATACTTGGTCCGAGATGTCGAACAAATCCGAGCCAAGCAAGCTATGCGGTATCTCGTGTTGTACACAGGTTGATTACTGGACAGAAGACACGCCAGTCCTAGAGTTGCTTGCCTAGTATTGCGCGGCCTTTGGAACTCACCCAAGCCACGGGCTATCAATGTCACCGCCTCGATCTACGATACCCCCTACAATGGCTTCGTCTAAGCCTCAGGAAGATCTCTATGATCCAACTCGGGAGAGTTTCTAGAAGACACGGAAACACGCAGCAGAGGGGGGATGCCTCGTCTTCTCCCCATACGTAAGCCATAACGTCAAGTTGAGAGCCTGCTGCGCCGTAGGTCTACATATGTGTGGTGACGACGCTGTCTTGGCCCATTATCGTCGTACGTAGCCTGCTGAGCAGTCCCTCGCGACGCTGGCGTACAACCGCCACCAAGTGAACACGACTTACCGTCTCCCATACTTCAAAAAAATTCGGGACGAATCCGGTAGTCCGGTCACGATTGTGCCAGTAACCCCCCTTTCGCCCTGACTACTACGTAAAAAAAGAGTCAGTTGGCTGACGGGTCCCATTACTAGCGGGAACATGATTATGATGTCATAAACCAGCGTTATCTCGTGTTTTTTTTCCCTTTTCCTTTTTTCTTTTTTTCTGCTTCTTCCGATATGGGTCCTCGGTGCCCGCCTCCCCCGCCACCGTCTTGCGCGGAGGAGATGTGTCGTCGTCTTAGGTCGTCGCGTTCGGCCTGGTCCGGCGGATATGCTAGAAAGTTTCTTCAGGAGGGAGGCTGTGTCGAAGAAATAAACAGGAAAAGGAGAACGCTAGAGAATTCCTGGCTAGTGAGGCCGAACCCTTTATTAGTGCTACTATCAATTGTTCGCCGCCTCCAAGTTTAAAGGGAGGGGGGGTCGGGGATCTTGGGGATGCTGCTTTGTGGCCGGTATCAGACCGCACAGCTCCACACCTGCGCCCTGATGAGGTACCTAGGTATTTTGTCTCGGCATTTGGGGATGCTGACTGGCTGGTTGCCCGCTTGTCTGGCGCGGCTGGCAGCCCTCACTCCGCATTTCGATATTACTCCCACCCGGCCATCTTCCCCGTCAGCATTCCTCGAGGAGGAGAACCGATAGGCCGTGTCGTACAATCTCAGCGGAACGACATCAGTGTGTGTGTGTGACCAACGGCTGGTTCCGAGTTCGGCGTATTGGTTCCTAATGATTGGGCGGCGAGGGTGCTAAGCCTTGGGAACCCTTGCGTCGCATCAACCGTAATCTGTACCGCCGGCGTAGAGGCATCTCGAGATTCGGGGTGGATGTTATAAAAACGTGTTAAGGAAAACGGCTTCTTTTGTGCGGGTTTCTCCGCTGGCGGCTACACGTAACAATAGCGTACAGATCGTCGCTGGATGGAATCGCTGCGCGTCGATGGTCGCGACAGGTCGCGTACAACTACGTGGCAGGTCAGTAGTAGTAATAGCTGAAGCTGAAAGTGGAATGTCCATTTGCTGCTAACGCTTGCGCAATGGCAGGCTGCCGTGAAATCGAGAGGCAGTGCAAAGGGGTAAGAAGGTATGGATGCGTGCACACAGCAGTCGTCGTTGCGGGTACTTCCCCGCCCACCAATTATCGGCTCAGGCATCAAGTACCTGCTTCCGTAGATCCACACTGGCAGCCCAGACCCCCAGAGACACCCTTGAATGTGGCTCAAGCTTCACTCCCAGTCTCCTGGTGCGTCTCAACCTCGACCCTTCGCGTTGAACCTGGTAATGCTGTCTCGTCTTTTCCTTTTCCCTTTTTTTTTTTAGCTTCCTGTCACCGTCCTGTGTTCATACGCATTATTTTACATTCGTTTTGCCTGCCTGCCAGATCGTTATCTTTTTTGCTCTCGTGTTGTTTTTGATAGCCCGGCGTTGTTAGAATTGTTTAGTCTAAATTTCTTCGTAGTACCCGGAACACGCATCTCGTTGATCGACGCCCAACTAATGCAGCAGCCGCATATTCCATGTCGCATCGCACACAATTGGCACTGCTGGTGATAAACTGTTGACGTCTTCTCTCCCTCTCCATCCCATCCCCGAGGCTGAGTGGGCTACCGCGAGGCTGTGAAAAAGCCCAAAGAAAGCTTAAGGTACAGCCACCTACGGAGTAGACCTAGTCACACTACCTAAAGGAGCCGGATTCCAGCGTTGCGTCGCAATAGATTCGGCTAGCTTTCTCTCACCTTCCCGACAAGCCAGACTCTCATCCCATTGTAACCCATAGCTGGGTCCTCGAGAGTTGTTCGATCCATGCATGTCTGATGCCTAGTGCCGACGCTAAAATGGAGAGCTCTCCCGCTCCGGTTGACGGCCGCCCCCGACTACACCGGCTCGGCGAGGAATGGGGTATCGTCGGCCACCCCCCGCCGTCTCCCTTGCCAAGACCTGATTACCCGATCTCATACCGGACTGAGAACGATGAGCTGCACGCGGAAGAGATCCTCAAGAAGCAGCGCGCTCTCGAATCGCAGGGCCACCAGTCCAAGGGGAGCATCTCGCGCGCCTTCACCACCAAAAAGAAGGCCTGGGAGTACAAGGAGATCTACAACGCCCTCGTAGCCCACATCGGCAACCAGGGGTCGCCCGGCGTGGCTGAATCCCTGATAGCCAAGTTGAACCTCGCCGGCGGCAACCTCAACCTGGCACAGAGGAGTCGGACGAGCTTGCTGAGTCGGAGAAAAAGTCTTGATCTAGCCGAGCGGAGCCAGGTTCTCCAGATCGCGGCGAAGAATGGGCAGGTGGAAATGGTGGAGGTGCTCCTGCCCTACGCGGATGCTTTGAGTCTGGATACGGCATTACCGATCGCGATTCGGGACCGGAACGAAGCCATCGTCGCGCTCCTCATTCGGTACGGGGCAAGCGCGGCCCAGACGCCCGATGGACAGGACGCATTTCGACAGGCGTGCGCGGCCGGCGGCCAGCAGGGTATCATAGAGCTTGTCCTAGGCTCGGAGGGTAAGCCTTCGGCATCATGGCTATCACAGTGTATGGTCGAGGCGACAAGGGCCGGGTGTCTGAGCACGGTAGTGCTCCTCAGCCAGTCTACGGCGGACAGCAACTTCGACATGGCCGCGGCGCTCAAGATCGCGATTGGGCTGGGCCGGAAAGACATCGTGCTCGCGCTCGTCCTCGGCAACAAACCGCCGGTCCAGCCCGGCCTCAACGAGGCATTCGTCCAGCTCATGAGCCACCCGAATATCAATCCGAACGAGAAGATTGCGATGGCCGAGATCCTCTTAAGTGCCGGGGCAGGAGGCGATCCCGTGGCGCAGGCGTTAGTCCATTCGTGCGCCACATACTTCCTCGAAATGGTTCACCTACTGGTCTCGTTCGGCGCATCGATAGAATATCAGGATGCGATTGTGGTCCGGAAAGCCGTTTCGAAAGGCCAGGTCGATTTGGCGGAGGTCCTGTTGAGTGGAAAATCCAAGTTTAGTTCCAGCCGCGCCTCCGAATGCGTACAGCTGCTGCCAAAGAAGATGAGATTTGAGGAACGGCACTCTTTCTTGGCCTTGCTACTCAAAAAGGGTGCGCAGGGCCCGGCACTGGATGAGGCCCTGGTTGATGCTGCAGATGCCGGTGACTTTGAAGCGGTGAAGCTACTCCTAACCCCGTTGTTTCCCGATGGAAAGATCGTTGGAAACAAGGACATCAAGCGAGGGCCACGGAGCATGGTGTTCGAGCGACATGAGGTCGCGTCGACTGACCACAAAGGTGCGCTCGCGTTACAGATAGCTGTGAAGAAGGGAGACGCTCCCATCGCGATGATGATACTATCGACTAAGCCTCCTAATCTTGAAGCTCTGGCCCAGGTTTTCCCCAGTACGCGGAATTTACCAAAACTTGAACGGTATAAGATCACCGAGCAGTTTTTGAGGGCAGGGCTTTCAGGGCCGTCCGTCCATTCCGCGCTGGAAAATGCAATTGAGGAACGGCCCCCAAAGCGCGACGAAAAACTGATTTCACTGTTTCTTCGATACAACGCCGATGTCAACTTTAACGAAGGTCACAGTATTACTGCGGCTATCTTACAGAAAGATCCGCGACTGCTGGAAAGACTGCTCAAAAGTAAACCGACAATCCAAGTAGCAGCCAAAGCAATACCCAGAGCGATGGAGGTCGATGACAGCTCAATGCGGCTGGAGATGATAACTATGCTTCTATCGGCGGGGGCATCTCAAGGCGGAACTGAGGTATCGGCAGCAGTAGACGCCACCGTGCAGGCCGACCCTTTGGACAAGCGATTGCTGAAAACGCTCCTACAACAAGGAAACGCCGACGTGAACGTCAACGAAGGAATCGCTGTCGAACACGCCGTACAGCACACGGACCCAGAAATTCTGGAGATGGTGCTGGGCCTAGGTCAACCTAACACTGAGAGTTTGGAACGAGGGCTGAAGAGCCTTGCTACATTCCCGGCATCCCCAGTCAAAACGGGGAAGCTGAGCTCGATTTTACGACGGGTTCAGTCGAAGGATACGGTTACTAGTTTGCTTCTAGGAGAAGTTCAGAGTCTTCTGAAGATGCCGCCGGAGGAGCAGAGCTTCTCTTCGTTAAAGCTCATGCTGGCAAATGGCGCTGATGTCAACGCCTTCAACGCCGAAGCTTTATGTCGAGCGGTAGCAGCAGCAGACATACAGCTAGTGGAGATGTTATTTACCGGCAGACCCAATCCCACGGCCATGGCGTTCGCGATGCCTCACGCGCTTCGCATTCGAGATCTGATGGACAGGCTGACCTTCGCTCAGAAGATCCTAGAGGGCGGCATACCAGCTGTTGAAGTGAACCGCGCCCTCGTCTTCGCAGTGAAAACATACCCGGATGATCTACCGCTCATCAACACACTTCTGGGCCATGCCGACACCGAGGACGGTATAGCTTTGATCGAGGCCATTAAACAAGAGAAGCACGACATCGTGGAGCTGATTTTAGGAAGGAAAACCTTTGCTGCTGAAATTCTTAACAGCGGGTTCACCCAGGCGGCAAAGGGCAAGAACAAGAGAACAAGAAGCTTGTCATGTGGTAATCTGCTAAAGGCTGGCGCTTCGGGCGAGGTGGTGTCGGATGCGTTGCTCGCGGCGGCCTCGGACGGAGACTTGGATTTTGGAACGATACTTGTCCAGAATGGCGGCAGCGTGGAGCACAAGAACGGCCAGGCCATCGTAGAAGCTTGCAAATCGGGCGCTGTTGACGTCTTGGGTATGCTTTTGGCTAGCGACAAGCAAGTCACCCAACAGACGTTGCAGAGGGGGTTCCAAGCAGCTACGCAGGTGGGCGACTTATCAAGACGAGCCGAAGTATTCAAGCTACTTCTTCAAACGGGGACGACCGGGGAGATCGTCGATGCCCAGCTTGTGTCGGCCGGGCGGTACGGCGATAGTGGAAATGAACTCGTCAAACTTCTTCTGATATACGGGGCAAGCCCCGATTATAACGATGGAGAGGCCGTCGAAAAGGCAACGAGGAGCGCCTTCTTAGGTAGCTTGGAAATGCTTCTGGGTATCGTTGACGTTGGTGGCCGCCAGGTAAGTCTACATGCAATGTCCAAGGGCTATCTTACATCCAGCATGTCTAACTTTGTATCAGAAAAAACCGTCGTCTCACACATTGGTACGCGCTATGGACGCGTGTTGGGACCTGAGCAGGGACACAAGATTCACCATCATGGGTTGGATTTTTCAGGCAGGAAAGCCGGTGCCGAGCGCTGTCCACTTCCTACTAAATCGTGCAGTCAACGAAGAGGAACCGGAAGAGAGGTTGATCCAGCTTCTCGTCAACCATCGAGCATCCCCCGTCGTAGATGGCTGCCGCACATTGATAGATGCCACGAGGACCTTATCTACTTCGGCCTTTGCAAATCTCCTGGAGGCGAGAGTCAGCCCTCAAGACGCATCGCTCACGTTTACTCAAGCGTTCGTGCCCGAAAATGCGTCTTCCTGGATGTCGGACCGTAGCTACGAGATTGCCAGGTCTCTACTCGAGAAAGGCGCCAGCGGGGAGGGGATAGCAGCTGCATTCGTTGCTGTCCTCGATCTATACACCAAGACGCCAGGAGAAATGGCAAGTCACTTCCTAGAATTGCTCGTGAAGCACGGCGCAGACGTCAACTACAACCACGGAGAGGCATTACAGACAGCCGCGGCGCAAGGAAACCCAAGTCTGCTCCGCAGGCTGCTACAGGAGAAGCCCAACAGCGAGGCTCTTACTCTAGCGTTTCCCCGAATATTCGACGCCGCCACTTCCGAAGACGATGTGCATGACCTTATCACACTATTTACAGAGTACCGTAACGGAGAGGAACAGATGGACGTCTTGTTCGTGCATCCCGGGTCGGAGCCGGTTCTCATCAGAGCGTTATCGCAGTTTCCAAGGTCGACGAGAGTCCTCCAGGCGCTTCTGGACGTTGGATACTACCATGAACAAATGGTTAGCTGCCGAGTAATAGAAGATATCGGTGAAGATGAGCCTGTAACCCTCCTTATGTGGGCGCTTCTGCAGCCTCAGAAGAAAATCAGCAGCGGAGTCATCAACTTGCTGATAGAAAGGGGGGCAAAGCTCAACTTCGAAACCCGACTATCTCGCGTCACTCCCCTAATGCTAGCTATCCGGGCCTGGCGCCATGATATAGTCAAATCCCTGCTACTGGCTGGCGCCGAGGTTGATGTGACGGATGCGATAGGAAACTCCCCATTGTCGATGGCATCTGCCATCGGTGGGGATCTGGCCATCACCATGATGTCAAATCTACTGGCTGCTGGCGCTTCAAGAAACGACGGCTCATTACACAATGCTGCTCGTGAGCTCAATCTGTCAGCCATGCAAGTGTTGGTCGAATATAGACACGATCCAGACTTTCCAAGCCCGCTGCACGGCGGCCGCAGTGCACTAGGCGAGCTATGCCTTCACGCAGCCGACTCTGGTGAAATCACTCCTCCTAAAGAGAAAGTGATGGAGAAAGCCATCAACATTCTGCTACAAAGTGAATCCGATATTACGGTGCAGTCTGAAGGAAAATCCGCACTACTGCTTGCCTTCGAGTCAGCCGACCCCCTGACTACAACCAAGGTTCTACTGCGGGCCGACATGTGGAAGTACATCAATAAGGGATTCAACCAATACACGGATGGTAAATTCACCTACTCGCCTACCATGTATGTTCAGCGCGTTATGCCGGACTCGGAAATCAAGCCACAACTCATAAAATTATTACGAGCGAACCGTGCCACCGACGTCTACTACGCCAACGCGGGCGAACAGCCGGAGGATGCTACGGGGATGCCGGTAAACATCCAGCTCGAAGAGCAGGAGCGCAAGGCGCGCCTGGAGCGGCTGCAGAAGGAGAGCGAGGACCACGCGCGGGCGATCCAGCGCAACAAGGAGCTCGCGTCGGTGCAGGCGCAGATCTGGGCGCACCAGGCGGAGCTGGAGGACGCGCGCAAGAAGCGGGCGCACAAGGAGGACCTGACGGCGCTGCAGCAGCGGGCGCGGGCCGAGGAGGACGCGTTCAACGCGGCGGTGCGGCAGCAGCGGGCGCGGCAGGCGGCCGACCTGCGGCACCAGGAGGCGCTCACGCACGCGGGGCTCGCGCGCGCGCAGGCCCTCGCCGAGGCGGAGCTGACGGCCGAGACGGGCCGGCAGCAGCGCGCCCTCGCCTGGGAGCGCGAGCTCGGCGGCGAGCGCGTCGGCAACGCCTCGCAGCTGAGCGCCCTCCGCCTGCGCGAGCGCGAGGAGCTCGAGCGCCTCGACAAGGCCGCCGACGCCCGCCTCAAGGACCGCCTCCGCGAGCAGAAGAAGCTCGTCGACAGCCAGGGCGCCCTCGCCGCCTCCTGGAACGCCAACGGCGGTCCCAACGGCGGTCCCGGCGCCCGGAGGCAGATCGGGTTCGTCAGCGGCGAGCTCGGGCCCGATTGAGAGCGGGCCGGCCGCGCCACGTAGGTGTCACGGCCCCGGTACAGATTTGGGATAGATGGCGAGACGCCGTGCTCGTTATCTATCTATCTATCAGTCTAATGGGGGATACCTTTATATAGCTTATTGCTTTAGTTCTTGCAGGAGCCGGCGTGTCATTTTTCGTGTCAGATATACCACAAGCTGTTCTTCTTCTTACTGTAGTTAGCGCATAATCATTCATCGTCATCATGATCATCGTCAAATAAAAGCTTAACTAATTCGGCAATCTGGTCTCCGCTGTATTGTGCTCCTTTCTTTGGGTAACCCTCCAGGTCCTTGTTGCCCTTGTCCACCTAGTCCAGGATAAACTAGGTAGGTATTCAGAGACCTCCTTTAGTCAGTCTCGTGTGTGTCGAATGACGACGAAACATCTCATCGTACCTATTGATCTTCATGTGTCTCGCAACGTAACCACATATTTCCAATCAACCGATAGGTACTCGGGCCACGTGCAAAACATCCATACTTATTAGATTTGGCTGAATGAGGCAGTGATGAGGGAATATCAAAAAAGTCCGGAAAAGCTTGTGTCCTACGCTCCTATTATGCGCCTGGGAGAATCCCCCCAACGGAGCATACTAGCGATAGCTAACTCGCCCCTCCACGCCCAAAGGGCGTTGCGCTTTAATTAGCAAAATATTCTAGTAATTCGTCACATTAATAAATATATGTCATTGTTAGCGATTTGCTAACAAAAGCATGTACAGATTTATATATACGGATAAATTTATATATTCGCCCCGACTAAGTTTTATTGTCCCAGCAAAAACCGACTTTTCCTATATCCACTCTTTTTGCGAATTACTAGGGTGTTTTGCTAGTTAAAGCGCAACGCCCTTTGGGCGTGGAGGGGCGAGTTAGCTATCGCTAGTACCTAACAGGCAACACGTAGGAACCGTTTCCGTGATTGGGCATACATATAGAGTCGCCCGATCAACCTCATAATGAATACCTACCCACATGTCAACGGGAGCGGGCCCGGACCCCGGGTTCCCAACCCGCTCCCCCTGGGCTCCAAGATAAGGCTGGCTGGCTGAGGGGAGGGCGCAGACCACCACCTCTTCTTCTTCTTCTTCTTCCTCGCCCTCACAGCCCTCATCACGCACACACACACACGCAATACATTACAGAAACACACACCGCGAATACCGCTTTATACGTGGGGCGCTATCAAAAATAGTCTGTGGGCTACGGGAAGTGATATACAGCATGTATATACCTACGTGGTAAGCTCTACTACGTGCTTACGCGCGCGTCAACTAATCAATTAATCAGGTTGTTAGGTTAGGTTGATTCCTCCAGGTTATACATCTGTAGTACCCGTTTTCCCCCACTCAGTATAAGCGCAGGAGATGAGCCACTCCTGCTACACTGCTAGCAGTACAACGTACCTACAGCGAATATCGATAGCGTTGGTCGTGCTAAGGATAGAACCCCCCACTCGATCTGCTACCTGTGCATCCCCGGTATCGGTATTTCTTCCAGTGAGAGGAGAGGGATGCCACCATTACGGCCGTACGGTCAGTACGGTGTCTCGTTCTTGTTTACCAAACCAGGATAGCCCGGAGAGCTCTACATAAGCTATGTACAAAATAGTAAGCCTAGCAGCCCTACCAGCAGGGAGTGGGGCGGGAGAGCAAGGGAAATCCTCCTGGGTCCTGAACATGAATATATGGGCCGCTTAGCACGAGAAGGCCAGTGTGATCGAAGTCAAGTCAGGTTATGGATTGCCCTTTGGGCTTCGGCATTGCCCAATTCCCCCCTGCTGAAAAGCTCAAGACTAAGCCGCCTTGGCTGACAGCCCCATAGAAACATCTGATAACTCAAGCAAGGAGCTGGGTCGAGGGTGGTCAGTCAATCCCATCGGCCGACCTATTTTTTTAGTTCGCCCGTCTTTCGCTTCTCCTGGCGCCTGAGACGCCCTGGTAGGACTCCATACGAGGGGCAATCGCCGATACTCAGCTGTATCGCACCCGAATGCGAGAATGCGAGGCTAGAGGGCCTGGGGGGAAAGCCGAGAGATGCTGTCCGTGTGATAGTGCATTGGTCCGTGATCTATCCTTGTTGAAACGAATTTTGGGGAAGAGCTGACAGCTGCTCAAGTGCCATAATGGAGCTGGGCATCGAGTTATCCACGCAAGGATTAATGATCGTATCTAACGGACCATGCGCGTATCCACATACTGGGCGAAGGATCTCAGTGCTCATAGACGCTTGGAGCCAGGTACACCACACTCTATCGACCCAGCTGCGGATCGGCAACAGGGTGCGAAGACTGGCAATATATAAAAGATGGGCTCCTCGGATACATATGACCCTTCACTTCCTGTCCGGGTCAATAGGCAAACCTCGCTCAAGATCGAGATCACCCCAACTGCTTCACAATGGGCGACGGCAAGTTCAAGGTTATCATCATAGGGGGAGGGCCGATCGGCCTCTACATGGCGCAAGCATTGTCGGCGGCGAACATCGACTTCGTGCTCCTCGAACAACAACCGTCCATCGTCCGGGACGACGCGATCCTCGGGACCCTTCTCTTTCTCTTGCCGCATACGGGCCGGCTCTGTGACCAGCTCAGGCTGCTGGAGCCCATCAAAGGTCCGGCTTTCAGCCCTCAGCGCAGAGAGACATTGGTCGGCAAGAGTGGTCGGGTCATTGGGCGAAGCTATTTATGGGGGGAACTGGATCAGCGGTACGTCTTCAAAACCCTCTTTTCTAAACTTGTCTCGAGTACTGAAAGCGACTCATTACCTGTCCTCTTTTAGTCACGGTTATTCCATCGACGCATTTGAACGACGTGATATTGTAAGATGTTTCTACGAACACCTTCCCGGGAAAGAGGAGAAGATTCGCACAAGTGCGGAACCCGTCGATATCGAAGTGCACGAGAACGGCGTTCGGGTGCATCTCAAGGACGGCAGCGTCGAGGAAGGCTCCATCGTCATCGGCGCCGACGGATGCCACAGCAAGACGCGGGGCTTCATGGAGAGGTTAGCGAAGGGAACGCCGAAGCCAGCCGTGGATGTCGAGGATGAAACCCCGATGACCACGCAATTCCGCGGAATATTCGGCCGCGCGCCGAACGTCTTCGACGTCGATAACCAGGTGTTCTTTGAAGCTCACAGCAACGGGACCGTGACGCAATGCGGCGGGCAGGGGGACACGTTCTATTTCACGACCCTCACCAAGCACCCCGAGCCGACGAAGGCGCGGCAGCGGTACACGGCCGAGGAGCGAGATGAGCTCGCCCAGTCCATCGCGGACCTCTGGCTCGCCCCCGGCCTCCAGTTCAAGGACATATGGGCCAAGGCCGACAAGGTGGCGAGCCGGCTCATCAACCAAGAGGAGGGCTACACGGACTGCTGGCACCACGACCGCATCGTCCTGCTGGGCGACTCGGCGCACAAGATGACCAGCATAGCGGGCTTCGGCGTAAACACCGGCATCCACTCGGCCGCCGCTCTCGCGAACGCACTGCAGGGCCTGGTGACCTCGGACCCCAACCCGCCTACCGTGTCTCTAACGCAGGCGTTCACCCAGTACGAAAAGGTTCGCAAGGCAGCCGCGAAGGAGGAATGGGAGGCCACATACGGCCTGACCCGCCAGACGGTCTGGAACACGTGGGGGTTGTGGTTCTGGGACCGGTTTGTCGTGCCGTGGATCGAGACGGCGATACTGAAGAGCCTGCTCACCCAGATCCTGAGGAGAGGACAGATCCTGGCGTATGTCCCCTTCGTCGGGAAGTCGGGCTCGATCCCCTGGGACAACGTGATAAAGGACCGACCCGGTGGTAGTAATGGCGTGGCTAATGGCGTGGCTAATGGCGTGGCTAATGGCGTGGGGAAGAAATGAGAGAAGATGTGACGAGGAAGAAATACCTTGCTTGACTAGGGTTAAGCATATCCACGATGCGACTCACTAGGCGAGCGATAGTTGAGTTCCTCGTCCGGCCCAACTTAATTACTCATATACCCCGAAGCCTATCAATATTATCTTGTTCTTAGTATATTCCTGTCACAGGGTCAACAGCGGCGTTTGGGCTCGTAATCGCCAGAATTCGACGAGATATCAACTATGCAGCTTAGGTGAGGTGTGTATGTTGTCTGGGGGAGTGGGAGAGAGAGAGAGAGAGAGAGAGAGAGAGAGAGTGTGTGTGTGTGTGTGTGTGTGTGTGCGCGCGCTCTCTCCATATATCTGGCGCGGGATGGTCGTCCCTTCTCCTAAGAACTCTCGTGTAACGAGCAAAAGTTGGAGTTCTTGATCTGACGTGACGCAATCGCGAGCCAGTCCGTTATGTACGTATGGTGTAGAGACAGGAATGACAACACATATGTATCTGCCCACTTGGTGTATCTGGGCAGTGCTTAAGTGTCCCAACATAATCATGGCTGAATACCTCCATACCTCTTTTGAGTCTACAAGATACCCTAACTAGGTAGGTAGGTAGTATACTTTTGAATGTATGTAGCTACCGCATGTCACAAATTCACTCACCCCTGAGCGATGGGGTTACATGTTCCCGACCTATTCACACGCGATTATCTACACGGAGCAACAGATAAACATACAGTCCCTCGGAAACTACCATTGGACTTGAATCCCACTATCGTGTGAAGAATCGCGTAGCGCATAACGGTGCCACCAAAGTGTCACGGGATACGCCTACGAGATTAAAAGCTTACTATGGCGGACTGGCATCGTTGCGCCAATGTTCATCACATTCTCCCACAATTCGCATAACTACAAGTACCTTATGACTTCAAAACATACGCCCAATTTCCCCGCATCCCCCGCATTCGCTGTAGTGACAGGTGGTGGGTTTCGTGCAGTCCGCCTAGACTTTGGCCGGACTCTGATGAACTGATCGTACTCAGCGTAAAGAGGTCAGAAGTTGCCTGCTATGGAGAACTCGTATCATGAGCTATGATTGTGTGCATAACACCCATACACGGCATACAGCCATATCCACATTATAGTACCCATAATGGCCTTACATTCCATAATCTAGTGGTATATGAAGGGGGCTTTTCTTGAAAGCCTCAGGGGATAGTCAATGTCCGTAGACGTGTGGAGCAGATGTGTCGGGGTTTTAGAAAATATTCAAGTCATTCTAAAGGAGTCCTTGAAATCAGTAGCAAATCTTTACAGAGCCTTCTCGTAGCGAATTTAGCTCATATGTAGAAGCTAGAATCTCGTTAAGGGGTAAGACAGCATCACTGAGTGTCTTAATCTCATTCGACTGTTTAAGGTTAACAACGAAGAATACATGCGATGTCGGATATGTGCCTAGTTTATTGTACCACTGATTGACCCTTAGTTAAATAGAATACAGGCCAGTAATTCCGAAGCATAAAAAGTAGCATCCTCATCAAGAGTTAAAGAGTAACATGGCGACTTTGATGTATTAGGAAGAGCCTGTGGGCATGATGAGGCTCAAATTTCGGCTTTCTTGAAGTATTTCCATCACCTGTGTCTTTTGAGCCTTTTCTCGGACATTGGTGAAGACAAAGGCCAGAACAACCACTCCAGACTGGTGTATTTGCTACGTATTTCCAACCGCTTGACTTGCACGCCCACACCTCGATCCCGGGATGGCATAAGACGTCGGGCTATTTCGTTGTGCAGAGTGATAGCCTGCCCATAGGTCACTGTCAAACCCACGATAAGCGATCAAGCAATCCGAGCCCTCAACTAAGAAAGACGTGAGTGGAGCTTCTAGGAATGCACTCCTTAAGAAGTTGTTGTGGTTCAAGATGGAAATGCATTACCACAGCTTACCGGCTAGTATACTGTCCATACATTTGATTGATGATGGAGGAGAGGTATTCGGGTCACTTACCGATAAACGGTCTAGCCTTGCTTAACTCAATACACATAAGCATAATGCACGTAGTTGCTAGGTACAGCATGACAAAAATAAAATGAAGTCTCTTGAAAATGAAAAAGTAGTAAGCAATCAGAATATCCTGCGACTGGGAACGCATGGAGTACAACCTAGTAACATAATATTACCAATGCCGTACCACGGCTAGCTATCGAGCGTTGTAATTCGTTGGTATCTACGGGCTTCTGGTTCGGAGCTGCCTTGAACAGGCGGCCGAAGACGCGACTGGAAACGATGAGGTCCATCCATTCTACTGTATGATGAGTGATCCTGAGAATGATGGGCCCTACAAGGAGGAAAGTGAGTATGTGGTACCTATTACTAAACACAAGAGAAGGTCTAGAACATTTGTGAACACACCTTATTTCTACCAGCAGTTCCACATCAGTTGCAACCTATACAACTTGAAGATTTCCAACAGCTCCCGCAGTATCCCCAGGTACAAGCATGTCTCTAGGTGGTGACCATCGTACTGTATGTATGATATAAGAAAATGAGAGTAGTCATCGATGATATATTTAAATGAATACCACAACTAGGTAGGTAGCTTAAACTCTATGAATAAGGAGAAATAAGCTACCTAGGTACTAGGTACTGTGTGGTTATGAATAGGTATACTGATAGTCTCAACTATAACAATCGACACTTCCCATTATATCAGATATATCATCACATGGCCCTTAGGTAGGTACCGTACTTAGTGATACCTCGGTTTTTTTCTTCTTCTTTTTATTTTTACTGTGCGGGCTGCATATGTGCATACATGGTAAAACATGGACGCATCCATTCTTTAGCAAAACACACCATGTTGGAGCAGGTACAACCGACAGTTCAGCTATCTATCTGGTACGTGTCTAAGGCATGTGTGAAAGGCGCGTAGAAGGTACGAGACGCTCTTTATAGACCTGAGTGCCAACTGGAACCAACCGCTTAGAATTATAGCCGCCTGGCGTAAGACTTTCCTAAGGAAAGCACTGTAGCGCTAACAGCACAAGGCCGCTTGGAATATATAAGAGTAAGTTACGTACCCGAATATAGAAACATATATATTTCCTTATTGCAATGGGTTACTGTGAAAGGAGCAAGTAAACATAAGTGTTACCGTAGCTTGATCCATGTCAGTCTTGTATCGCGGGGCTCCTGCCGGCTCAATCAAGAAATTGTATTTAAGCATTCTGCCCCGCATCTCACGTTAGTGCGGTCCAAGGGCCAAGCGCTCCGCGGGCCTCAGGTTCCTTCACTGCACAGTTACGCAGTCACGCAGTCACGCACAACTAGCAGTCACGGTAAGGCGTTGGCGCCGTTTCCTAGCTAAACTTCACGCCGGGCAAAGACGCAATTGCATCCTGTACTTGCCTAGGTACTTTTTTCTTTAGGGCCTCAACATCACTAACCTACCAGGTAATTTCTCCCACTCCAACTCCCAGTCACTTATTCGTACTAAGCGCACATAGGACATAAGGCCAGCAGTCCATTCAACCCGTGCGAGTGTCGCCTCAGCAATAGAGAAAGCACTTGACCTTCCAAAGCACTTGACAAGCAAACCTACCGCTAGGTATTGTCCGTGTGTGAGTCCCATCTAGATTGATCGCCGCGTTGCATTCCACACTACTCCCAACCTGCCTAGCCCAGGCCCCGTCCCACTAATGCCGCTTTCGTCTTTCTAGTGACGACAACAGCCTTGCCAATCCCGCCAGCCAGCCCACCGCCGATTTTCCTCAGCGGAAGCAATCACCTCTCAGCCTCTCAGCCTCTCTCTCTCTCTCTCTCTACACTCTGCTGCCACGGCGCACCCAACGATACAGTCTCAGCAACTGCAAGCGGCACCAGCATCTACCGACATCGTCAATATGTCCGGCGAGAACGAGAGCGGAAGCCCCTCCGGCGAGCGTCCCGAGGCTCCTGCCGGCAGCGAGCATCTGAACATCAAGGTTACCGATAATAACAACGAGGTGTTCTTCAAGATCAAGCGCTCGACCAAGCTCGAGAAGCTGATGACCGCCTTCTGCGAGCGCCAGGGTAAGAACGTGGAGTCGGTGCGCTTCCTATTCGAGGGCCAGCGCGTACAGAAGAGCGACACGCCGGACTCAGTAAGTCTGCTTCCTTCCTTCTTCCACTCCTTCGTGTCCATCTCACTTATTCCTCTACACACTACTGTTACATCCCATTTGATCCGATTTCATCTACCGATTCGCCCAGATTCTATCTCGCGAAAGCTACCCAACATTTGACTATTCAACCGTTGCTAACCATATAATCTTTCCTCCACTGTAGTTGGAGATGCAGGATGGCGATACCCTTGAAGTCCATCAGGAACAGGTTGGCGGCTCTTGCTACTGCTGAGCCCACCCTCCAGAGACGAGAATCTCGACGCATCATCACCGAGACCCCGGGGGTGGTAGAGTTGTGAGCTGGGAGTTCGAGGGATAGGAAGAATGGAAAAACGGAGAACTGGTATACCTGAGCCGGACCGCGAGTTGAGGGACACGGGAACATGGATATTGCCTACTTGAGATGGCTATCTACAGGTTTCTTCGCACCCCCNCCCCCCCCCCCCCCCCACCCTTACACAGGTCCTTGAGTGTTGGCTTTTAGATGATGCGCCTTGCAAAAATTTCAGAAAGATCCTTCCATTAATTGAGCCACAGCTGCTTCAAGTTTGAGCAGCAGATTCCGCCGCGTTAACTCTACCTCTTCCCATAACCTCCGTTGTTCTCCATGTATTTGGGGTCCCTTCACGTATGCATTCCGAGTGACCCGTCGGAATATTTCGCCCTACTCCACGCAAACAGCCCGCCCACCTGGGCTAAGTAAGGGACATCATAACCGCCCAGGCAGTCCAGGGAAAGTGAGACCATCAAGCTTGCTGTTTCATAAGAGGCACAGGGCGCAGCGAGAGCCCAGCACAGACTTTGTACTCCGAGCTGAACAACGAAAATCCACAAGCGCGCGCGTTGTCTGTCTGTCTGTCTGTCCGTCTGATTTGTCTCTGCCATTCATTGTCTCTCTACCTACTACATCTGACTACAATCTGCTGCTGCACACACACAGTAAAGCAAAACACAGCTGCATCTATTGCTACTACTGCTGCTGCTACGCCATCATCGCCGCGGGATGGCCGGACAGCCAACCAGCCAGCCAACAAGCGAGCAAGCAAGCAAGCAACAAAGCATGCATGCAGGGGAAAACTCCAGGCGCAATCCGAACCAGAAACCTCCAGCATAACGCAACGCAACGCAACGCAACACGATTAAACACGAGAGGATACAATGCAGAAATTACAGAAAAAGCTCCGCGGGACAAAAAGGAGTGTAACAATCAAAACTGCCAGTCTTCATCGGGTCGATCAATTAATCAATCAATCAAATCATCATTCACTGCAACCTGGGAGGTTCGGTCTGTGCTACTCGTCCGTTCTCGCGTGTATGCGTCGTTGTTCCATCACAAGGTCATTCATTGCCTGGGTGAGTAGATTGATAGGCAGGCAATTAGGCAGACAGGTAGGTTAGGTAGCTAGGCAGGTGGGAAGGGGCACTAGGTCAGGTGAGTAAGTAGGTCGGAGGAAGATAGGTAAGGAGGTAGGTAGTAAGGAAGGCCAAGACAACGCCTCGCCCCCCCACCCACCGGCTCCAGCCCTCCAGCCCTCCCTCTCCCTCCCTCGCTCCCATCCTTCCCTCCCCTCCTCGCGCCCGCGCTCACATCTTGAGCTCAGCCGAGCGGCAAGCCGTACACAGCACGACCATAGCGCCGCCGGGGCGGTCGACGGGGAAGACCTGGCCGTCGTCGAACCCCCCCGCGCAGGCGGCGCAGCGGAAGCAGGCGTCGTGCCACTCGGCGCCGAGGGCGCGGACGTAGGTGCCGATGACGGCGGCGCGGCAGCGGCGGCACTTGGGGGCGCGGCGCTCGGTGCGGCGGGTCTGGCAGGCGACGCACCAGGCGTAGCCGTCCTTCTCGATGTGCGTGTTCCCCCGCTCGAACGGGTCGCCGCACTCGGCGCAGAAGAAGTGCCCGTAGTGCCAGTGCGCGCCGAGCGCCACCACGTGCTCGCCGAGGATCGGCGTGCGGCAGTGCTTGCACCGCGGCGCGAACAGCTCGTGCCAGTCCAGGTGGCAGTAGAACCGCAGCCGCGCGTCGCCGTCCTCGGCCGTCGTCTGCCCGGGTTCCTCCGGGAGCGCCTCCCCCGCTGCGCGCCGCCCGATCCGCCCCAGCCGCGCCGCGCGCGCGCCGTCCGGCTCCGGGCTGATCTCGAGCGCCTCGAGGCTCGTCCCGCACGCGTAGCACCGGAAGCACCGCGGGTGGAACCGCTCCGCGCCCCCGTTGAGCCCGATGAAGCGGCCCTCGATCGGCAGCCGGCACTCGTGGCAGGTGGCCGTCGCGCGGCGCACCGCGCCCGGGTCCGGGGACCAGTGGCCTTGCGGGAGGCCGCCGCCGCCTCGCGCGTTGCGGAGGGGTGAGGATGATGATGATGATGATGATTGTGCCGCCGTCTTCGGGTTTGGTAGGGGTCTGGCCGAGGGCCGAGGGCTGTTTTTGTTGTTGTTGTCATCTGGCGTGACGATAGTCGGCACGCTCGGCTTGTTATTGTGGTTGTCGTCTTCGTCGTCGTCGTCGTCATCACCGCCAGGCAACACGATAGTCGGGATAGCCGGGCTGTCATTCGAGACGGAGATGCTCGGCACCTGCGGACCTCCCCCTCCATCTACCTGAATACTTGGGACGGACGGTGTGCTGCTGGTCGGCCGTGAAGACGGCGCCGGGGTCTGAACATCCGACGTAGCTGCGTGAGTATGGAGAGGCGGCTGCGGGCCTTGGCCCGGGCGCTTTTGCCCGACCCCGAGAGGGACTCTGCTGGGCTCTTCTGGCTTGGAATCAGTTGCCTCTTCGGGGGCCTTCCAGTTTCTGTCAAAGCTTACGATTGGACGTCCCGGGCTGTCACTGACTGCAGACGGAGTAGGGAGCTTTCCGCTGCGGTCCTTGAGCCGCATGCTGGTCGCCTGCCTAATATCGTCCCCGCGGATCTCCATGCCGTTCTTCTTGGGAATCTCTTGCGAAGCGCGTGGAGAGTCCGATGGACTGTTCACCGATGGGCTGTTCATCGTGTAGTTGGGGTTGCGGGATTGGGTTGGGGGGTTTCTATGGATCTCGAATCTGGACGGAGGCTTGGCGGTTTGAGGCGTAGGGGGATCTGAATCAGACTCGGGTGCGAACTGCACTTTGTTGGGGGTGTTCCTCGTCTTCTTCAGGGCCTGTGGGTCCACCAGCTTTCGGGGCTGCCGGGATGTCTGCTCCGATGTACTACTACCTTCCGGCTCCTCCCATATCTGATCACCCGAGAAGGGCTTCTCGATCTCGCCAGTGATGTTCCGCTTCATGCTGCTTTGGCGGCGAGTGGCCGAGGTCGCACGTGGCGCACCGCCCAATGAGTTGTACGGCTTCGTTTTCGATGGACTCGTGGAGCCATTGCGCTGTTGGTCCAAGCTCTCGCGTTGACTCCCTGGCGAAGGTTCTCGGTCGCTACCCGACGAGCTGGGAGAGAGGGACCGCGTCGAGTCTCTCGCAAGTCCTGTGGCACCGATATCGTCCCCATACCGTCCGGCGCTGGCCGCACGTGCGTGGGCGTAGCTATCCTTCCGCATATGGGGCTTGTACCGGTAAGGCGCACCGGGCTCGGGCGGCTTTATGCCATGTTCGTGTTGCCAGACCAGCTCGGCCGCTTCGTCCAGGGCGGCGTTGTAAAGTCGTGACTCGTCGTCGTCTTCTGGTTTGTCGACGTCTTCTTGGTCCTTGTCTTTCAGCTCCATCGCATCCATGGCCTGGTGGAGCGAAAAAGCCTCTTCCTTCTCCATCCAACGCTGACCACGCTCGATATATGTAGCAGTCGGGACAACTTCCGAGGGCTTCAACGGAGCCGAGGTGGGCTTGTCTGGATAATAGTCTTTCCCGGGGCTGCTTATCATGGAATACCGCGAGGCCACACTACCGGCGTAACTTGGGCGACTACCGCGTGGTCTCCTGCTGTCGGAGAGTGTTCTCTGATGGTTGAGGTCGGACTGGATAGACGGGCTCTTGAGGGGTGGACGGCCTCCTAGAGGGGACGAGTAACCCCCAGAGGGTGACGAGCAGCCCCCGAAAGGGGAGGGAGAAGAACGGCCGGTCGGAAATCGATCTAGTGATTCGCGGTTCGATCTCGACGAAGGCGGGGGTGGCCGGGCTCCTACAGGGCGATTGACACGGCTATCTCTGAGACTGGCTAGGTATGCGGCTGCAGAGAGGACGATGTTAGTTCCGCTCTATGATCACGGGTATATATGTTTTCACGGGGACATGCGCACCGAACTGATCATTGTTCATGTAAGTCGGTGACGGTGGCGTCACTTTTCGTGGAGATGACCGCTCTTTAGATGTGCTTCGCAACACCACCATGGTTGGCGAGCGGTAGCGGTAGCGGTGAGCTGGTAGTTATGTCAACAGAAGTGAGATGATGTTCTCTATCCGCGATGGTGAGCAGGCAAGCAAGCAGGTGAGTGGTATGTCAGGAGACTGCTGTTGTTGTTGTTGACAACAACAGGGTGGACGAAGGTCATATATCTGCACGTGTGTCTGTATTGTATTGATGATGATGGTTCAAGCTGTTTACAGGTCATTTACCTCTTGGGTTGCCAGGGCAGAATTATTTATCGAGGCGTGAACAGGCGCGTGTATATGTATATATGTATGTTATGTATGTTTCAATGGTGAATCATAACGCATGATGAGGTGTCCTAGTGCTTTATTTTGGTTGGGCTGGCTGGCTGGGCAAGCGGTGGGAGGGCTGGAGGGCGAAAAAATGTTGGAGTTTCCGGGGTCTCGCTGTCCAATGTTGTTCTCGTGTGCCGGGCCCGAACGTTGCCAGGGCAGCCAGTTGTCCCAATGTCCCTGGCCTGCCCTGGCCTGGCCGCGGTACCTAGCTGTACTGGAGAGTCCCGTTCCTTACCCCACCTGCACTGCACTCCTCCGTCGGCCGCGTTAGTCCAGCCAGTAGCAGCCAGTAGCAGCCACCCGCACAGCGAATGGTTACCACGTCGCAACCCTGGAAGCATTGCAACAGTACCTGCCTGATAATTTGTATGCATACCTATGTACCTAGCTTCACATGTACAGTCCCTCGGCCAGCAACCCAACCATCGATGCGACACAGATACAACCTAAGCAACCCGACGACAATCAACTCCCAAGTCGGCGTCGGGCTCTTTGCATGCAGATTATGTCTGCCACGTGCTACGCGCTTCGACGCGGACTAATGTTCGATTACTCACATCCTCGCACATAGCCGCAGAACGGGGGAATGGGGAACGACGCTTCAGCCTTCCTCGCCTTCCATGCCGAGCGTAGAACTCGCTAGAACTGCTTCCCAGCCACTCGCTATTCCCTACCTACAGATCTGTACGGACTAGCCTATCTAGATTAGATGTCCACCGACCTGCTTTTAGGTGGTATCGGCCATTTGACTCTCTTCGTGCACGCCAGACCGACCCTGCTGCCCTGTCAGGATGTAGGCGTACGTGCTGACACGAGGTTCCTCTGATAGGCGCCGCCGCTTGCCCGATGTCACACCCACCGGAACAAGGATGTGAGGCATTCACGCTGTCAGAGCTTCGAGACTAGTAAGACTCATAGACGTGGAACTACAACTACGAAGTAATAAGGCGGGATGGGGCGGAGATGCGTTCGCATTCAATGTACCTCCTTCACGCACACCGAGTCTCTAGGTAAGGTTACCTAGGTAGGCTGCTAGGCAAGTACGGAGATAAGTATGCAGTAGCAATGCTTGTATGGAATACCCTTGGTACATAATATCGATATTAAGCCTGCATACAGCCCGTGATAAGCTCATCGAAAGTGTTCCTCCTCTCTTCTTTTCACTGACCTCCAATTTCGTCTAATATTCTTCCCAGGGAC
This sequence comes from Xylaria sp. JS573, assembly GCA_000966885.1. Taxonomy (NCBI): domain Eukaryota; kingdom Fungi; phylum Ascomycota; class Sordariomycetes; order Xylariales; family Xylariaceae; genus Xylaria; species Xylaria sp. JS573. Next base: position 88,534 of record JWIU01000059.1, on the reverse strand, counting down.
TATGATCTGGGTTGTTCGTACTTAATGATAGGATCCTTCCCCTCCACTCTCCCCCCAACCTATCTGCTGTACGCCCTACCAGAGACAATTTTCGACCAGTAGGCAAGCATGGGACACGAGCATGTCTCATCACTTCGTGCTATTATCACGAAATATCCCGCGTAGCCCGCGTTATCTACAAGTATGCAGGTAGATGGATGGCATCGCTCCCTGCTAGCTCTGACCGCAGCTGCGTGGGGCTCGGGTAGGTTCGGTAGCGTTCCCGCCGATTCTCACTAGTCACGATTTCGTTATTCCCGGCTCAGGGCCCTTCTTCCTACGCTCTCAACACCCGCCCGAAATCCGGGGTGAGAGAGGGTTGACTCCCACATGCTTGTGCCCACCTAGTACTTGCTAGGAATGAAAATTGAAATATGATATAAGTATGCGCTAGGTAACAGCTCGTGAATCCTCGCACATACAGGATGGTATATATATATAGCGGTTTCTGGTTTCTTCCTTCCACTACCTACCATAGTCATAATTTCCGCTTCCGTAGCCGAGACGGCGCCTCGAAATGTCGGAAAAGCAACCCGGAAATAACGAAAATGATACCTCCTCCAGCGACATCCCTCCGCAGGCGGATCCTCAGCCGCAAAAGGAATTCAAGGAGGGCGGTTTTGGATGGTCAGTTGCTGGGGTTTCTGAGTCCTGTTGAAATATCACGTAGGACAACCAGTGCTGACATCGGCGTGCTCACTCAGGGTCGTGATTTTCGCCGTCTTCCTCATAAATGCTCATACTTGGGGGTTGAACTCGGTGTGTAACGCTATACACCGCCTGAAGAGATATAGCCCTGCCACTAACGAAACGGCCCTACGTGTAGACATTTGCTGTGTTTCTTGCCTACTATCTTAAGACAGGCGCTTTTGGGGCAACTCCGCTTGGATATGCCTTTGTTGGTGGATTATCTATCTCAATAGGTACATTGATATTGCTCTTTTCACCCGCCTATTCATTACCTATGCTATATTATTTTCGCACCATTATATCTTCCAGGTTTGGGGAGAATTACCGGCCCAACAGTATAATGGATGATGCAGTCTACTAACAACCAGCTTCATAGCCCTTCTAGCGTCCCCGCTAGCAACAGCTCTTGTTGGATGGAAACGCTGCGGCACCCGGCTAACCATATTCCTTGGCGTGATATTCGAGACGTAAGTGGTGGTTTCTTAGCCAACGTTAACACAAGGCCCTCGCGCTAACACCCTCTGCAGCATCGGCTTCATCGGCTCGTCGTTCGCCACGGAGCTATGGCACCTGCTGCTGAGCCAGGGGGTCTCGTACGGGCTCGGGATGGGCCTGTGCTTCGTGGCGTCCGTGGCCGTGCCGCCGCAGTGGTTCGCGAGGCGGCGGTCCCTGGCCAACGCGGTGGCGGCCTCGGGGTCCGGGTTCGGCGGCCTGTGCTACTCGCTCGCGACCAACGCCATGATCGCCCGCATCGGCCTGCCGTGGGCCTTCCGCATCCTCGCCGTCATCTGCCTCGTCGTCAACGGCGCCGCCAGCGTCTTCATCCGCGACCGCAACAAGGACGTCGGCTCCGTCCACGTCGCCTTCAACTGGGCGCTCTTCCGGCGCCCCTCCTACCTCCTGTTCCAGGCCTGGATGGTCCTCTCCATCATCGGCTACATCATCCTCGTCTTCAGCATCGTCGCCTACTGCCAGGCCGTGGGCTTGACGGCGTCGGAAGCGTCCTTGGTTGGGGCACTTTTTAATCGTGAGTCAGCTCTTGGGCAGGCGATAAGGGTTGATGATGTGAGGCTAACTATGAGATGAAGTCGGTCAGGGGTTCGGACGGCCTGCCATAGGGCTATCAAGTGACAGGGTTGGCCGTTTAAATATGGCTAATCTTAGTACTCTGTTCTGCGGCCTCCTGTGCCTGTTCTTCTGGACCTTTGGTGCTAGAAGCCTAGCTGCCTGCATAGTCTTTGCTATCCTGAGTGGCAGCGTTGCTGGTGTGATGTGGGCTACTGTTGCCCCCGTATGTGCCGAAGTCGTCGGCCTTGCACTCATCCCTTCAGGTTAGTGAAAATTCCACCTCTTTATCATCTAGCTGGGGTTCTTAACTTCAGAGTTTACTGGTGAGATGATTGATTACGGGTGCTAACCTATACAAGCGCTATCAATGACGTGGCTCGTCCTCGTCCTACCAGCTACCTTTGCCGAAGTTATCGGTCTGAGTCTCAGGGGGGAGGGACCATGGGGTTTCCTCCACGTCCAGATCTTCGCTGCGTTCATGTACATAGGCGCGTTCGTTTTTGGTAAGTCTTGCAATTTGCCGCATCTCCGAACGACAGTGACTACTACAAATATAGTCTTAGGCCACTTAGCTGACGTCTCAACTCCAGGTTGGGTTCTTAGAGCTTGGAAAGTCTGGGAAATGTCGGAGGCGCATTTGACGAAAGAACAGAGGGAAGTCGCCATCCGCGATGATGGCGTAGTGCCCCCATTGCAACTTGAACGGCAGCCTAGCCGCGCATCTACTGTTCGAAAAGGCCTGTCCATCGCCAAGGGGCTCGTGGCCATAGAGCGCGTGTAACGTGCGGTTTTGATACATGAGTACTCTGGTTTTATGATATACATATATATAGAACATATATCTAGAACATATATCTAGAACATACATCTAGAACATATATATAACGTTATAATCACAATCTTCCAACAGCATGCTAGGCTAGTAGATCTTCCTCACGACAGCACCTAGTTCTTAGATGATGCACACGACATCAAAATCGCCATCGTTAACTGTACCACAAATCCGTCCATAACTACGACCCCTTATTCGCTAGCTCGATAGCCTTGGCAGCGGCTTCGTCAAAGTCGTCGAACGCGAACAGCGGCAGCCCGCTCTCCGCGATTATCCGCTGACCCTCTCTCTCGTTTGTCCCGCGGATGCGCACCACCACGGGCACCCGGATGTGCAGTTCCTGGAAGGCCCTGAGGATGCCCTCCGCGATCATATCCCCGCGCGTCAGCCCGCCGAAGATGTTGACGAAGACGACCTATTACAGTAGAATCACAGCATTAGTCATATATACACACACGCGCGCATATCTGTGTTCAAGGGAANGGGGGGGGGGGGGGGGGGGGCGTACCTTAACCCGCTCGTCCAACAACACCTCCCTGAAGCTCTCCTTGACCGTGCCGCTCGTGGCCTTGCCGCCCATGTCGAGGAAGTTGGCGGCGCGCCCTCCCGCATCCGCCAGCGCGTCCACCGTGTTCATCGCGAGCCCGGCGCCGTTGACCAGCGTGCCGATGTTGGCCCCGGCGTCGCCATCCGGCCGCAGCGGGATGTAGACGATGCCGTCGGTCTCGGACGTGGCCGCGGCCCGGGCCCGGGCCCGGGGCGGCGCGTCGTCGTCGCCGCCTCGGCTGCCCCGGCGCGGCGCCCCGTGGATGTCCCCCTGCCGCCCGCCGCTCTGCCACGCGGCGTCGTCGAAGCCGAAGACCCGCGGCACCGCCGCCAGCCTCTCCCCCCCGTCTTCGCTGGCGCGGGGGGCCGGGACGAGCAGCGCGGAGAGGAGGAACGCCTCCTTGGCGAGGAACAGGTCGACGAGCCCGCCCGCGATCAGCTCCAGCTCCCGGACGTGGCCGGCGTCCGCGGCATCCAGGCCCAGGTGCGCGGCGATGGCGGCGATGGGCAGGGCCCGTCGCCTCGCGGCCAGGGCCACGTAGTCGAAGTCGAACCTCCTCGCCGCGGCGTCGTCGTCGGCCGTCGGGCTGGCGAGCACGCACAGGTTCTTGGTCGCCCGGTTCACCGTCACCGCGACCAGGCGCCGCGGGACCCCCGGCGGAGCGTGCTCCATGGCGGGGATGTCGCGGCGGCGGAGGTGGGCGAGCGCGTCCTTGGCGCTGAGGTAGAGGGTGCGCCTCTGGCCGCCGCTGTCCCGGCCCGTCTTCCGGGCCGCTGGTAGTGCCGTAGTAGGTCGGCGGGCCGCCGCCGTCGCCGTGTGCAACATCCGTCCTTGCCGAGGGGCGTTTCCTGGAGAAGCCTCGATGCCCGCGCCCCGGGGGGTCGCGCCGCCTAGCATGGTCTTCAGGACCGGCCCGAACCGGGACGGGTGGTTGACCATGGCCGCGCCGGCGGCCTTCAGCGCTTCCACTTTCTCTGGCGCGGAGGGCTCGCCCGGGAGCCTGAACGCGCCTGCGTGGCCCATTATCTGCCCGGGCACCGCGTGGATTCCCCCAATCAAGGCGGCGATGGGCCTATTCCGAAACGATTGTTAGCTTATTTCTCTTACCTTGCGGGTAGACAAGTACGCACTTTGGGTTTTGTGTCCTGGCCCGGTAGTCCCTGATCCAGTCTGCAGCCTCGATCTCGGCCTCTCCTCCGATCTCCCCAATCAGGGCGATTCCCTCGGTATCCTCGTCTTCGGCGAGTATTTGTAGGCCTTCCCTCAGAGTCGTGCCCGGAAGGATGTCCCCGCCAACGCCAATGCACATGCTCTGCCCTTGGCCGGATCTCTGGGCTGAAGCCGCAGCTGGAGAAGCTCAGGACGTTTGCCAGACTAGTAAGGGAAGGGGATGCACGCACCCTCGTAACTGAGTGTCCCTGATCTCGCCACGATACCTATCCGGCCAGGTTCAAAACATGACAGCGGCTGAAAACCTGTAAGAACTATTAGTCGTACATAACAAGCCGACAATACAGTCATTTACCTATTCTACATTTCCCCACAGCTGAGATGATTCCAGGAGAGTTGGCACCGACCAGTCTACACACGGACTGTGTCTTGAGTATGGCATGTATCTATCTGAAAGGTCAGGCCTCTCTTTGGTGTACGCTGGCTCAAATCATATATAACTTACTCGAAGCATATCATGAAGAGGGATGTGTTCCGCCACGGCAACTATGAGTGGGACTTGGGCCTTTATGGCTTCTTCTATGGCGCGGGGGGCGTATTTGGCAGCGACATAAACACCAGTAGCATCAGGTTTTAGAACTTCCATTGCCTGCGGGGGCGTCAGTGCTTGATGCTCTCATAACTTGACTCTCTATAATGTTCGATACCTCTCGGACGGTGGGCAGGACTGGGAGGCCAAGGTGCTCGCCCTGGCGGCCCGGGGTCACACCCCCTACGATATTTGTGCCCCATGCTAAAGACTCCTGCGCGTTGGCAGTTGCCTATGCTTGGTCAACAAGACGCCACTTGTTTGTAATGTGTTTGACTTGCCTGTGTCCCTGTAAGCTATTAATAACCGTTTCTGAGAGCGTTTGGATACACAAACCTGTGAAGCCTTGGAAGATCACCCGCGTATGGCTTCCAATTTTAATATTCTTCAGAGTCTTGTTGTAGTCATGAACATGTCGAACAGTTCGAGAGCTACCAAAGCTTCTGGAGACCACTGTATGCCTCCACAGTTCGCCTGTGATTCGGACCCTTGTGACTGTACGGAACATAATGCTATGCCACCCAGGATACGAAGAGAGGCGGCTTAGACAAACCCTCCAATATTAGAGTATATACCATAAGGTGGGGGGCTAGAGGTCCGTGAAGCTTAGGTATATCAACCTTAATTGGTTCATGCATACCGAGGTAGTTATTCCCATAACCATGGATCGTCCCCTCCTCCCCCCAGCACTCCGGCACCGGACGTGGAGCACTGCGCAGGCTACACGGGCAAGAGTAAACCAAACTGGGAATACTGGGAATTAACTAGGGATTTCCAGCCACAACAACCATGGCAACATTGGTAAATGGCGTAGCATTTATATGTACAGTAAGCTGCGAGGGCCTTTCACTCGTCTCTTATGAGAAGTACAGGCATGCCGATATTTTCACCCGTGCAACGAACGCCCTCCAACCTAGCTGAACAACATGAGTAGTTGATGCATCTCTTATTTTGTCTCGGTTTCGAGAATGCCTAGGTTAGGCAATAGCCTCTGTCTGATTATGCGATAGCTTCCAGTGGATGCCAAAACCGAGAGCTCCCATCAATTGTTGCTTAGACATAATGTGACCTCGTAGAGATCAGACAGACATATAGGGGAAGACTCAGCGTCTCACGATGGGCCTAATGATGCGAGTCGCTAATACTGTAGTCCGGGCGCTTTCAACCCTTCATTGTGTGCATTCATCACTACTACCACCCTGACTCCCCTTTCGAGTCTTTTTGAGATTCTGACGAGGATGACGTCTTCGCATTTGAGTCTTCGGCGAACCCCAGATTCTTGAAATCATCCTTGGCCATCAGGTTGCTAGTGATTGCATGGGATGTCAGAGCCTCGGGCCATACGCGCCATGATTGGGCGGGCACCTACCGGTCCATGCGGCATGCCAGATAGGACTTTGCGAGGCTGCGGCACTCTTCGTCATTAACCCCCTTGACCTTCTTGATACACGAGAGGTACCTGGTCATGACTTGCTTGCATTCGCCTAGGACAAGTCAGCACAAGGCTGTTTCATTCGCACAGCTGCTTTGGCTGGCTAACCATCGTGGTCTAATGGGAAGCTACCACGCTGTGGCCTGATGGATCATACAAGTAAGCCGATGCTCTCGATAAAGGGGAGTAGTACAAGGACATACGGGATGGGTTTCCCGGTATACGGGCCCGTGCCTGGACTTCCGAAAGAACTCATGGGCGGGGCGAAATATCAATAGGTCTAGCAGCTCTCCTTGCTACTGGGACGCTCTCTTAGTCTGCCTTAAAAGTGACCGTTGGCTTTCGGTATTGTAGTCTAAGTAGGTAGGTATGAAAGGTACAACAGGCGATGAAATTTCAGACGCGATCTTTGAGGCGAAGTGCTGGAACCTGTACCGTGTCAACGAAAGGGTTCGCACGTGTGTTCCCGTCAACTAGCTAACTTCTGGGTGTTGTTCAGTGGAGTCTTAGAGTAATAACACAGTGCGGGTACTTTTTCACAATACCTCAGAGTCTACTCGATCATTGAATGCGAGTGACTTGTAAAATAATGATTAATGAGTTAAGTAAATAAGGCGTCTTCCCACCGAACAATGCCTCAGTGAATGTAATGCTTAAGACAGTTGCTTGTAGTTTTGCGTAATTATCTATCAAAAGATCTCTATCAAAGTCGAGTTGGTTCAGGTCGTCCCTCTAGCCCCGCCCCCACATCCGAGCTTCGTGCTGGGATCGATCGCCTATCTAACCTGCTAGCCTACTTATCTTTGAGCTCTGTTGCTACTGATTTTTTTTCTGCCAGGCGGTACAAAAAAAATACCTGCAGCGCTCGACTTTTCCTAGGCGCAGCATTCCGTGAGATCATCGAGGTTCAAGTCTGTTCAGTCGAGAGCTTGATTTCCCAAGAAACACCAATTCAATCCAGCCCAGTTCATACGCGTATCAGCAGTTGCTATGGCGAAACGGAGAGCGAAGAAGCGCACCCATGTCGGTGCCGACAACCCCAAGCACAAGGCCCCTCTGGTCGGTCGCGCAGCTGCCACGGACCCGAAGAGCATGGTAATTCGCATTGGCGCCGGTGAGGTCGGGTCCAGTATCAGTCAATTAGCAAAGGATGTTCGTCAAGTCATGGAGCCCGGGACCGCAAGTCGTCTGAAGGAGCGCCGCGCCAATCGTCTAAGAGACTATGTCACGATGACCGGTTCCCTGGGTGTCACTCATCTCCTGCTGTTCTCGCGATCCGAATCCGGCAATACGAATCTGCGAATAGCGACCACTCCGCGAGGCCCTACACTACACTTCCGTGTGGAGAAGTACTCCCTCTGCAAAGACGTGCGCAGAGCCCAGAGGCATCCCAAGGGTGGAGGGAAGGAGTATATCACATCTCCGTTGGTATGGACAACGCCAGCGTCAATGCTGCCCTAGGAACCTCCATCGCATACTAACAATTGCCTCCTCTAGTTAATCATGAACAACATCTCCACCCCGGGCGCAGATGCCAACTCCAAGGTCCCGAAGCACCTCGAATCACTCACCACCACCGTCTTCCAATCCCTGTTCCCCAGAATAAACCCGCAAACTACGCCCCTCAAGTCAATTCGTCGAGTCCTCCTCCTAAATAGAGAGCCCGCTACCGACAAGGACGATGGTTCTTTCGTACTCAATTTCCGACACTATGCGATCTCCACCAAGGCCGCTGGTGTTTCCAAGCCGCTCCGTCGACTCGATGCCGCGGAGAAGATCTTTGGCGCCAAGAACAAAAAGGGAGGCGTTCCGAACCTTGGGAAGCTCGAGGATATCGCCGACTACATGATCGGCGGCGAGAACGGCGAGGGCTACATGACGGACGGCGGCACGAGCGGGAGCGAGATGGACACGGACGCCGAGGTCGAGGTCCTCGACAACGCGCCGCGCCGGGTCCTCTCGAGCAAGGCCCGCGCCGCGCGGGCCGAGAACCCCGACAAGACGGCCGAGGGCGAGGACAAGGTCGAGCGGCGGCGGGTGAAGCTGGTCGAGCTCGGGCCGCGCATGAAGCTGCGCATGACCAAGGTGGAGGAGGGGCTCTGCTCCGGCAAGACCATGTGGCACGAGCACATCCACAAGAGCCGCGAGGAGGTCAAGGACCTCGAGAAGCGCTGGGAGAAGCGCCAGCAGGAGAAGGAGGCCCGTCGAAAGGAGCAGAAGGCCAACGTCGAGAAGAAAAAGAAGGATAGGGCCGCGAGCGGTGCCAAGGCGAACAAAGACGGGGCCGAGGGAGAAGGAGAGGACGACGAGGACAGCGAGGATGATGAGATGAATGGCAACAACAGCGACCTGTTCGACGAAATGATGGAGTATAACGGGTTCGATAGCGAGGGCCTAGCAGGAGACGGTGAAGAGGCCGTCAACGAAAAGATGGACGAGGATGACGAATGGGAGGATGAGAGGGATGAGATCGCAGGCTAATTAGGCATGGCTCGTGTCTATGGAATTCAATGTTTGGCATGAAGATGGCGCATGGCGTTCGCATTTACACCGTATTATGGTCTCGATCAATATACCATGGGATTTTGGTTGGCGATATTATACGCAAACGACTCCGTGACAATTTGCATACTTGAATCTAACACGTTGCCATGGCTTGTATAAGACACGGCGAGCATAATATTCTGTGCCTAAGAGGAGAACTAAAACAATACGAGCACCAGCAGAAGCATCAAGTCGAGTTGCAAGATATGTACGCGCACCGCTGGGCTGTTAAGTGATCCAAAGAGTAACGAGGTATTTGGATGTTCAACCTATATTGCAGTTTCAACAGTTCTGCTATGTATGTGCATCGTATTCCTTACATACTCCCACGACTCACTAGTATATACGAGATCATTTTTCTTCTCGCCAATCCACCGTCGCCTTTTCGCTCCTTCACTTCGCATCCAGCGGCTTCCGACCGTATACGACGAAGCTGCAAAGAAGTCAGTCATCACAACACCACACTCCACCACATCACATCAGTTCGTCCCCCATTCACCATCTCCCCGTAGGATAGCAGCAACACTTACACGGGGAAATACGCATGGATGGCCCCGTCGCGCACCTGCTCGAGCGCCCTCGCGACCGCGTCCGCGGTCTCCTCGGCGCTCCACCCGAGCCCGCGCGTCAGCATGCGGGTGTAGATGGCGCCCATGCCGGCCTCGAGGTTGTGTCGCTGCATGGCGCCGACGGCCTTGTACTGGCTGCTTATCCTACCCTTCTTCTTCCCGTCCGCCGACGTGGAGGAGGAGGAGGTGGTGGTGGTGGAGGTGGTGGTGGAGGACGGCCACGCGTTGAGCGGCAGCGCGCGGTGCAGCTCCTCCGTCGCCTCGAACGCCGCCGGCGCCGACCCGAGGACGGCCGCGTCCGCCATCCACCCCCGGTACCGCGGCAGCGCCAGCATGTCGTGGCCCAGCCGCGCCGCCGCCTGCACGGTCGAGAAGAAGAAGGACTCGAGGAACGTGCCCGAGTAGCTGGCGTCGATGCCCTGGGGCACGCCGTAGAGCTCCTGGAACTCGACTGCGGGGAACGTGTCAGCATTTCTTTCTGCAGAGGCATCGGGAACTGCGATGGAAGGGGTTTGCGAATGACGCACGGTATCCCCCCGGCGCGAGCGCGTCGTAGGCCGCCTTGAGCAGGGCCACGGGGTCCGACTGCGCGACGAAGATCAGCCGCGCGTGGATGAAGTTGAACTTCTGCTCGTACGCCCACGGCTCCGTGAAGTCGCGCTCCTCGAAGCGGCAGTTGGGCGGCACGCTGCGTCCGGGAAGGAGGGTCTTGTCAGTCGAAAACCTCTACTCGGTTATCTCGAATAGGGACTCACTCCGCTGGCGTGGGCTTGCTGAGATCGGTTCCGAGGACCTGGGCTTCAGGGTGCGCTCTCGCTGTGGACGTAAGTAAGATGATGTACCTGATAGTAGGTCTTTAAAGTCCAGAATGCTGGCGGCTTACCGAATTCCATAGCCCAGATGCCTGGTAGCTGCTTAGTTGATAGTTCATCATGAATATGTAAGCTGGAGTTCTTCTCATTCACTCACCTGATCCCGTTCCTAAGTCGAGGACGTGTTTAGGGTTCTTTACCGGTGCCTTGTACAAGTCCCCATCGAGAATATGCTTCCACATCTTGTGCTGTCGGTCCAGACGGGACAACTCGGTCTACGCTCGCACACTGAGAGGTTGGTAATCTGACCTCAATTCCATTGAGACGTAGCTTAATGTGGACTACTCACATCGTCGTTGGGAAGGAAATATTCTGTTAATGTCATGCGCCGTCAGCTCACTCAGTTCTAATACGTATTGACCTACAAATATGTATAAGTGATGATAAACGTAATGGTAGACTGCTCACTTTCTCCCTGTTTATATGGACGGTCGACCTCGTTGACATTGCTATCCCGCTTGATTGGATTCACCACGTATGGGCTGGAGGGAGAGGTGAGCCAAGGTCACAGACTGAGTCACCTGGAAGCGGTGGCAGCTTTCGGGGGCCTACTTCTCGACCTCGACCTCTGCCCCTTCATGGTCGACCTGTCGTTCATATGTTGGCAGCTAGTTCTAACTCGGACTCTGTGAAGTCGCACGAACCTCAAGGCCCGGAGGGTGAAAGTCGGGTAGTCTGGTAGACTCAATGGTCCAGTCCTGCCATTGAGGCCGATACTTGGCCTGGACCTGCTCTTTCGAGCGTGGCGTGTCTGCGGAACCCATTATGTCCACGGTATACTCCAAGACACGAAGGCTCTTCGATTACAGGACTCGGAAGAGGCACGATCACGGTGCCTTAAAACGGCTCCGCCTTTCTCCACCGGCACTCGGCTCCAGGGTGTACCCCCGTCTGCGTGTAGGTGGAAATCCTACGAGACATGTCTGAAGCTGCCCACAATTGCGCCTGGGTTGGCCATTGAGCTGGCGACACGCTCGATACTTGATATGGTATAGAAGGCGCAAGGTAGTATTCGGAAACGGGCCCTTCTTGTACATACTTAACTGCTAAATGCCTAGTCTAACAGGAGCAGTGGGGGTTCGTCTTAATGTCTGATGACCGATTGATCAATTAGGTAGGACAAGCCGTCTCCCGACTTGGACAGCAGGGATGAAGTGAACACCCGCACATGTACACAACATGGTAGATGGCTATTCGCCAATTGTCCGAGTATAAGTGAACCAACGTGCCACATACAGACAAGGGCCTCGTCCTTTGGCCGAACTCTCTTGTGGCATAAAGTGTTAGGACGAGTTTGGTGGAAATGATGGTTATTATGTAAACTCAAAGTAAATATGATTTGGACTTAAAAACACATGATGTAGATTGGCTTCCCTTACGTCGTTGAGTCAAGAACAATGTGCTATCTTATCAAATTGTCTCGGACACGCCTTTCCAGGGAAGACACTGAACGATAGGAATGGCGATCCCACTCGTAGAAATGATTTGGCGATCAGAATACTGGAATGTGGAAGTTGTATTGACATTGTGCTCACGCGAAAACCAAAGTGAATGCGTGCCCTATCTCCCTCCCTCCTTAGGTTGGAAGTCCTCATCTAGGGTATCTTTCGCTACGATACTACGGTAGGTCCTGTGGGAAGAATCGAGTATGGAGCTGAACATCTACTGGATCGGACTCCTCGTCCTCGTGCCCCTGGTCGCATTTGTTGCCGGGCACAGAGCCATTCTACGACCATTTCGAAGCTCGGGATCTGAGAAGACGCCGTCGTGCACCCTGGACGATGACGCCCGGGAATTTCGCAAGACGTTTCTGAGCGTCTACCTGCTGGTCATGGCATCCGAGTGGCTTCAGGTGAGCCAGATGAACGCGTAGAAACCCACGAGATCCCTTCAGCTTATACTTTTCGCAGGGCCCGTACATGTATTCCCTTTTCCGCGACGAGAAAGGCCTGGACGAACAGGCAGTTGCGATCCTCTACGTGACCACGTATATCTCGGCGGCGGCCTCAGCATTTGTCGCTGGCTACCTAGCGGACAGGTTCGGCCGAAGAGCGGCGTGCCTCGTGTTTTGCGGCATCCACTCGCTCGCCTCGGTCTCGGTCATATTCGACAAAATCGAGGTTTTGATCGCGGGGAGGGTGCTGGGCGGCATAGGCATGACCCTTCTCTGGACGACCTTCGAGAGTTGGATGGTTACCGAGTACAACGCCCGCGGGCTCGACCAGAGCTTGTTCTCGCTGAGTTCTATGTTTGGGATCATGACGACGTCTAAGTGCATCACTGCGATCCTTACCGGTGTCCTGAGCCACGGCATTGTCCTGCTTTTGGGGTCGAAGACAAACCCATTTATTGCCGGCGTGGTATGCTCGTCTCCAAATTCAATGGCTCCGCTGGTTGCTCACTATTGTGTTAGGCTCTAGACATATGTGCCGCCGTACTCATGCTTCGCACTTGGAATGAGAACCGAGGAGAGACCAGTATAAGAAGTCTAAACTCTCAGTGCGAGCATGACGACGAAAAGGATGATCAACCGCAGCAGAAAAAATCGATCGCAACGTTGAAAGACATGAGGATTTGGGTTCTTAGCTTCGCTTCATGTTGCTACGAGGGAACGATTTTCCTGCTTCTGTTTTTCTGGCCTGAGACACTACAAGGTGCCCACAATAAAGAGCATCCCGACGATACCGCTGCTTCTGTGCCATATGGCGTAACGTTTGCGACCTTCATGGCGGCTATGGTACTGGGCGCTATGCTGTTCAACGCGGTCACTCGGAAACCGGGCTCGACAGACGAGAAACTGGCCCGACTCATAAACCTGACCACGCCGACCTTACTGCTTACTGTTGCATTGTTCTTGAGCGCCTTGAGTTTTCTCATCGCCGCACTCGCCAAGACAGAAATCCACCTGTTCCTGACGTTCCTCTTACTCGAGTCCTGCAATGGCATCTATGTACCGAGCATGTCGTACCACCGGAGCATGATCGTGAACGATTCTGGAAGAGCTCGCATCTATGGTCTCATGAACATACCCCTATTCGTTTTCGTGGTGGTCGCGCTGTGTACCACGAGCAATAACGAAGGTCCGCTGATCCCCGATTCAATATTCGATACATTTAACTGACACCCTGTTCTATAGCGAACCATAGACAAGCAATATTCGTATTTTGTGCGGTATTGCTACTAGTCGCGGCGTTGGCTACTGTCTTAGGACTTCGAAACTCCGTCATCGGGAGTGACGTTTTGAAGCTCCCGACTAGAGATCCGGAGGCTGAAGAGGAGGGAAAAGATGACCACTTGGGAGGATAATGTGAATTAAAGAAAACAAATCTGTTTAATTTGTTCAGTCGGAATAAAAACATTATCTCATACCCACAATCACTAGCGACAAATTTGAAGCCTTGAGGAGTATCCGCCTATCCTTGCCGCTCAAGCTGGCCTCGAACAATACCGAATGTGAATCGGCTTTAGATTCAGGGTTATCAATCGAGCAAGAGGGTCGGGTTGCCGTCACTTCATTAATTGGCAGTTGGTGTATGCATCATTGCGGTGTGCACAGTTGACTAGTTTAAATCCCTACGAGGCGGTACATCGGTCCAAGAACATTTATGCCCAGTTTGGCTTTTTCAACAGAGTGTTTTCGAAGACACTGAAAGAGCATGTTGCAGTACTCTTGGCTCGGAGCAAATACAGTAAATAAAAGTCGACATACTAATTGTTAAGAGTGGTGGTGATCTTCCAACCCGATATCGCTGCTTACGTGCGAATAAGGGGCACCCCGGTTACAAGGGACTGAATGAGTACCTCGAACTCAGATAATTTAGGGATTAATCATATTCTTTGCTATTCAGTTGCTAGGAATATACTATTGCCACCTTTATTACCCTGAATAGCTTCAGCCCCTGACACCAAAGGGGTCATGGCAAAGAACTAGTTCACGCTCGTGTTACATAACTTCCCAAGAGCGATTCGGAGTAGAATGAACATAATATACTAGGAAGGCTAAGTGAGCTCAAACGAAATGTGTATGGGATACTCTGGAAACGTTACTTCATTTTCTATTCGACACAGCTAATGATAACTCTCGTCGAGGGTTGGTATCGCAACCCGACCAGCCACACTGACAAATGTGCTAAGAAACGAGTTCGCACAAACAATAATCACAGAGCCACTAGGTTTAGATTTGTCTTTGGCGACATCGAGCTTTGTTGAAAAGACTAGAAAAGTAAGTTTACCACGAGGCTAATGTATCTTTTCGTCATCTGCGAGCGGAACGGAGTCTCCGATCGCATATCTACACCTCCGATACGTGCTCTGTCATCCTACCAACCGATTTAGGAAGGTGAAATCATTTTCTTAGATTTTGAGCCACTATGGCTGGAGCCCTTGATATCATTGTCATCAGTTGTATATCGTTTCTGTAAAGCATAGTCAACTGCCATCAATGTATCGATTGTGTTGAGAACTTACTTACTTAAGAGATGGACTGGAAGGGTGGGTAGTGGATGTATTGGAAAATCAAACCGTCTGGAGGCCTTAGACACGACGTTATCATAAACGATGCAAGTATAGTCGTACATCCTCAAATATTTTGTCTTAAATGTAGTGCCCGGGTAGTTGTCTTGGCTGTGCCGCATATGCAGCTCAGTCGACTTTCAGCTCGGATTTTGCCAAGTATATGTAGGTCCAACCAACCACATACTGGGTGTCTAACATAGCAATTAATTACGGGCGTCAATTTTGAAACTGTCACTTTACCTCCTCTCGTACGCAAATAGCTCAAAAAGGCAGTCAAAAGCTGTTGTTGTAACTATCTAAAAGGGCTTCATCTAGCTGGCTGTGTGTGCGAGCGACTAAATAGCCGGGTTATGTGGAGATAGGGCTAATATCCCTGCGAGAGCACACATTCCTGCTATGGATCGGTTAGAGGTGATAGGGCCCACGATAACACACCCCCTAGGGCTTCAAGACCTCGTGAGAGTCCCTAAACTGGTCCTGGAGGCTTATTTAAGGCCGTTATCACCCCCCAGACCTCCCAAAAGTCCTGGTGCGTTACCAATACCCTCACGGGTCTTGATTACCCCTAAATCCACCAAAACCAAAATCATTAAGCCTCACGTCACCCCCCACAACAAACCAACTATCGCGACCCTTAAATCGTATAAAAGAAACGGATCTCGTTATAAATCAAATTAGAAATAATTGCTTCCCATCTCCCTCTTTAAAAACGTTCGGCACTCGAGAGGGCTAAAATAAGGCAAGCAAATTCCGCTACGTTTCGAAACCCCAGCTATCTAATCGTATTAGGCCCAAAATCGTCTCAATAACGCCAAAATTATAAACGAATATAAAAGCCGTTAACGGCTATCGCTACCCACTACCCTTTTCCAAAGACATACGACTCCCGAAAAAGCTACGCATAAAAGCGATCCGAACGCCCTATAAAACGACGTCAGCTATCTAGCCGTATCAAACTCGAAACGCCTCAATCACGCCGAACCTAAAAAAAAACAAAAAGATCTTCAACAGATCATTCTAATCCCTCCCACAAAGGCATCTTCAAAACCCTCATCCTGCTTGGGCTCAGCGTCTGGCTCAGCGACTGGGTCAGCGTCTGGCTCAGCGACTGGGTCAGCGCCTAGGTCAGCGCCTGGGTCAGCGACTGGGTCAGTGCCTGGGTCAGCGCCTGGGTCAGTGTCTGACTCAGCGCCTAACTCATCGCCTGGCTGATCCGCTGGGGCCTCTTCGCCGGGGCCTCTTCGCCGTGGGGGCCACGAGGCCTTATGGCCTTTGCTAGAGGAGATATCGTATCGATTGCGGCACTGGAAGACTCTATCATTGATAAGGTAAAAATTCGTTATAAATAACAAGAGGTCGTAAAAAAGGAGCGGACGAATATTGCGTACGAGAGTCAGCAGGTAATAAAACGGAGGGCAGCTAGGCGATAACCGGGCTTATAACTGTCACTTTACCTCCTCTCGTACGCAAATAGCTCAAAAAGGCAGTCAAAAGCTGTTGTTGTAACTATCTAAAAGGGCTTCATCTAGCTGGCTGTGTGTGCGAGCGACTAAATAGCCGGGTTATGTGGAGATAGGGCTAATATCCCTGCGAGGGCACACATCCCTGCTATGGATCGGTTAGGGGTGATAGGGCCCACGATAACAGAAACGGCTGGTACCTCAAGCACAAGCCAGGAGATCTGGGGAGTTACACTCCTGGGATATGCTTGAATATCAAGACAGCGGTATACCTAATTGTACGACATGGAATCCGTAGATTTTGGATGTTTCAACTTTCAGTATGAGACGGGCTACGATACCTGCATAGTCTTCGACATCACTAACGCAATGGTCCTGTCTTGTTTGCTTGGCTCCCCCAAAGCTGTCATGTGGTAAGTGACCAGTGATAGCGTCTGGGCGGCTCCAACGCCATGGTTATGCACCGTACATAGTACATCTTCCCCAGACTGCCAGGGGTCAGCCTCGAGCTGAACATTCTAGATCGGGCTATCAACGGTTCCTAGTAGCCCTTGCTTCTAGATAAGACGCTCCCAGCCTCATGAACTCACGGGACATGCTTTATCTCTGACATGAGGATAAGTTCCTGACGTGGCGGTGGAACCTGCGCTTTTGCACATAGGCGTTGTTGTCTGGGACTTGTTTTCTGAAAAGTCTTTACGTCCTGGATGACTCGTCCAGAGGTTAAAAATTTGGAAGTAGTAGTGTGTTAGTGTAAGGCAACTGATGTTCAAATGGCCATCATCAGCTTGCATCAGTCCACCCATGAGCTGTCCAGAGAACCGTCGACGCGTGCGGCGTACCGGACGCGTATCGTTGTCTAGCTATGCTAGCTAGGCACTTATGTATGCCCTAAAAGCCCTAACTAGGCAGTTCACGACCACTTGTTCTTGTCCACTACAACGGACGTAGAGTCCATAGCTCTCGTTCGATGTGTTGGTGATTCAAATCGTCTAACGTACTACACCTCGTAGGTGTCGTATCGACTAGAAGACGTTGGATTCGCACATCGAACTCCCTCACCTGCCTGTGCGTAGTAGTTGTACGGGTGCACAGGATAAGCTGTGCACATGCTCGTGTGCGCTGATAGCCGGAGCCGAGCAGGACAAGTGAACCCTCGGCGCTTTTACCGGGATGGCTAGGCGGAGGTAACGTTGTAAGACAGTCTTAGAGGGCTTCGTATCTACTGTGTCGCGTCTGACATGTTATCTGTACAAATTTCATTGGTGTGGGAAGAAAAAAGATTCTAGTCGTAGGGACCAGCCCCCGCCTACCGAGGACATCCCTGCTAGAAGCGGCGATCAAAAAGAGGGGGGGGGGGGGGCAGAGGGGTTCCAGGTGCTGGGTTTCTTATCACACACCCTGACACCCCATCATCGAATAAGAAAAATGCTATTTCGCCTGCCTCGGCCGCCCCGTTCTCCATAGGGGCAAGGAAAACCCGGCAGATCCTGGCCATCGATCTCCCTTATCTTGCCGCCTGCGAGTGCTCCAGCTGCTAGGTGCGGTGCGGTGCGGTGCGCTACAAGCCCTGGATGGACATCACTTCGTACTTGGATGTAACACAACTTGACTTGAGCATGTGTTCCCACGTCAATTCTACTACCTACTTCCTATGGCAGATACGGCTATGTACAGATAGAGTCTTCAATCTGCGACTTAGCTGCTTAGGCATATGTAAGGTACCTAAGGTAAGTATTGCCGCGATGTCTGTGGCGTTAGATCCTCTCCAGGGCGCGCGTATCTACTCGTCTGGGTATCTCTCTCTGGCGCTCTTGGAGCCGATCCTTCAAGCCCGCGTGCCCGCTTGCACGCCCGTCGTACCCCGTCCTGTAGATAGGATGTCCTTCCCCTTCTAGATAGCCTCCCCATGCCCTGGACTAGGGCCGACTGCGCTTTCCTCTGGACCACGCGATCATCGCGGGTTTTGCGATCCGCCGATCCCTCTGGACGGGACGGGCGATGACTGGCTTTCGGGGCATATTAATTTTTCGCCTCTCCCACACTTCGCTTGGGGAGGGATCATTGCCTTGCGTTACCCTACATTCCTTGGAGCCCTAATTGCCTACCTACTTACATGCTTACATACCTACACACATAGCTGAGTTCGACCTCCGGCTTCTACCCCTTCTCTTCCTACTATTCTCCTACCCGTTAGGTTCCCGCAGGAACAAAACGTGGTATCCTACCCCACACGCTAGTCCAGTTAGGGACGATCTCGAATTGATCTCGTTCGGGTTAAGTCTCGATCGCACGGGAAAATTCCTTAGGTCGGTGTTTTCGGTACAGGGCAAGAATGAGTTCACCCGAGGAAAAGGGTTTCGCGGCCCACAACTCGCCGCCGCAAGAAGAGGTCGCTCCCTATCCCGATGCTGCTCACGGCGACGGGAATGGGCACCAGCACGGGCACCCCCGCCATGGAGTTGCGGCGACCCGTTCGGGGGAAGAAATCGCGTATTCCGCGTCCTCGCCGGTCAAGAGCTTGGACAAGCCGCAGGACTACGCGACGGCCGAGAAGTCGATGACCGATGAGGAGAGCGGGAACGTGGGCAACATCAGCGGCAAGGAAGGCGACGGCAGGAAGCACTACATCTCGGCCTTCTACCGCAGGTTCAGGGCCTACGTGCACCTCGCCATCTGGCTGCTCTTCACGGCGTAAGTCTGCCGCCCCCCTCGGCGGGGCACGGGGCGCGCTTACGCAACACACGTTTTGTCGCGAAGACTGACACAAGCCCTTCTTTCTACTCTTCCAGATGGTGGATCTACGGCCTCGTCAAGTTCCGCAACGAGAAGAACTGGCTCATCCCCTTCCTGGTGTACCTGGCCATCACCCTCCGCATCATCTTCTGCTGGGTCCCCGTCAAGTATGTCATGAACCCCGTCAAGCTCGTGTGGCGTCACACCGTCTTCCGGGTGTACGAGTGGACCCCCAAGAAGCTGCACAAGCCTATCGCCGCCACCGTCACCGTGGCCGTCTTCCTCGTCGGCACCATGGTGCCCGATGAGTCCGACGAGAACACCCGTGCCAGCCGGGCTCAGTCGCTCTTCGGCCTGGTCGTTATGATAGCCGTCATGACCGCGACGTCCAGGAATTGGAGGATGATCCCCTGGCACACGGTTATTGGTAAGTCAATTTTGATGCTTCTGATCGGGATCCCTTTTACGGACACGACTCATTCCTTCGCTCTTCACTGTGCCGACTAACGGCTAACATCAACCCCAAAGCCGGAATGCTTATCCAGTTCGTCATCGCCGTCTTTGTCTTGCGGACCCAGGCCGGCTACGATATTTTCAGCTTCATCTCGACGCTGGCCCGGACCCTGCTGGGCTTCGCCAACGAGGGTGTCGCGTTCCTGACAGACGAGTCGGTCACGAAGCTGAGCTGGTTCTTCACCGGCGTGGTGCCGCCCATCATCTTCTTCGTCGCGCTCGTCTCGCTCTGCTACCACCTCGGCCTCATCCAGTGGTTCGTCGGCAAGTTCGCCGTCTTCTTCTTCTGGAGCCTGCGCGTGTCGGGCGCCGAGGCCGTGGTCGCGGCCGCGACGCCCTTCATCGGCCAGGGCGAGTCGGCCATGCTGGTGCGGCCCTTCGTGCCCCACATGACCATGGCCGAGATCCACCAGGTCATGACCTGCGGCTTCGCCACCATCGCCGGCTCCGTGCTGGTCGCCTACATCGGGCTCGGCCTCAACCCCCAGGCCCTCGTCTCCTCCTGCATCATGTCCATCCCGGCCTCGCTGGCCATCTCCAAGATGCGCTACCCGGAGACCGAGGAGACGCTGACGGCGGGCCGCGCCGTCGTGCCCGAGGACGGCCAGCACAAGGCGGCCAACGCGCTGCACGCGTTCGCCGACGGCGCGTGGCTCGGGCTCAAGATCGCCGGCATGATCGTGGCCACGCTGCTGTGCATCATCGCCTTCGTCGGGCTCGTCAACGGCCTGCTGACGTGGTGGGGCGGCTACTGGGGCATCTCGAATCCCGACCTGACGCTGCAGTTCATCCTCGGCTACGTCTTCTACCCCATCGCCTGGCTGCTCGGCGTCCCCAAGGACGACCTCCTGCGCGTCGGCGAGCTCATCGGCCAGAAGATCGTCATCAACGAGTACGCCGCCTTCAAGGCCCTCAGCAGCGAGGAGCGCTACATGACCATGAGCGCGCGCTCTCAGCTCATCGCCACCTACGCCTCCTGTGTAAGGCCCCTTATCTACCCCCCACCCCCCAATTAAAATTCCTGTATATACGGGTAAACTATGTGAAGTGCTCGCTGCTGACATTGGCTGTGTGCGCTCCAGGGCTTCGGCAACATCGGCTCCCTCGGCACGCAGATCGGCGTGCTGGCGCAGATCGCGCCGGCGCGCTCGGGCGACGTCTCCAAGGTCGCCATCTCGGCCCTGGTCTCGGGCATCATATCGACGCTGACGTCGGCGAGCGTCGCCGGCATGCTGTACACCGACGAGTTGGGCGTGCCGCTCGCCACGCCGGCCTCGTGAAAGGGGGTCTGGTCGGGTGCTGGGGTTCAGATTCTGAACTGAAAAGAGGAAAAAAGAAAAAAAAAAAAAAAGAAAATAGATGTGTAAAACGTAAAATGTAACACAAAAAATTAGGCATTTTATGACCATATGAAGCAAATATACCCCATGTAGCATTGAGTTAGTTACTAAACTAGACCTATTGAGTTGATCCGTCTGATGTGTGTGAATACTTCCCGTGAACTGTACGTTTTGTTGCGTAGCTGCTTGTACGAGTGCGTTTGTGAAGAGTATGTTATGGTCATCTCAGATGAGTACCGCCGTATCCGTTGACTTAAGTATTAACGAACGCGAAGCCTGGTAACTTTTACTAGTAGACGGTGACGCTTGCCTTTTCTAAACTGCGCATGTCTTAAAGACTATGGTATCAATGAGTTAAAGCCTACGATAATCTCACCCTGTTTAGAATGACCTGCTAGTAATGGGGTGGCCAGGGGTTTCCCGTATGCTTTTGGACATTTGTTCGTATGTTTAGATTTGTGGTGAGGGGTTGTGGCGTTTCCTTGTATAATAGCATAGGCACGGGAATACGCCAGCTTATTACACCAATTACTTACCACCTAAAAGTTTTGGGACGAGAGGCTTACTATAAGAGCGTGGAAGCTATAGTTTACGTACCTAGTTAATAAGTATCTAAGCAGGTGATCTTATAGACACAAGTCAACGAAATGGATATATGAAGACTTAGAGATGCACATTGAAGGAGTGGCGCGGCAATATTGATCAACTTAGTATAACCTGAGTTCTACTTGACTCAAGATAAAGATACGTAACTAACTTCCCTGTCAGTAAAACATCGGAGCTTGATACTATAAGGGACGTTTGAACTTGAAAAATTGTGATAGGTGCCTCCTATGGCTTTCTTCAGTATATAGAGCCTCTGTAGCTAACGCGATTCTTACCTTGGCTTGAAATTGGCATTAACAGTTGGGATTGACAACGTAAGCCCTTTTGCGTGTGGGTGAGTTTGCTTTGATTGACCCTGTGTCTACCTAATTGCTAATAGGCTAGATCCAGTTTTACAGGTGTCGAATGATAACGCATAGGATATATATAATTGCGAGCGGAGTTGCTTATAGAGTTCTCACTCCAAGAATCAATACAGCTTCAAGAACAAGCTGCCTCTGACTGAACAAAGAATTCCTCTCGTAAGCAAACGCAGGCAACCCGAGACTGTAAAAGTTAGGTACCATCACCTGCAATTATACCGAAGTCTCGCGTAACTAAATCAATTGCATTATCATTGCGAACATCCTAGTAACTCAGGCCATGCCTCGTGATACAGGAGGCGCGGACAGGGGGGGTGGCCCACGTGTCGGAGGCAATCAGTTTGACATCACAGAAGCAGCTAAAAGGCTCACCCTCTATCAATACGCCCTTACCGTTTCTCCTGTGCAAAAAGGCTCAAACGTGCCTCCAGAGCTGTTATAAGACGCAGATATGAGTAATATAGTTTTTGTATCAAATAAAGTATTATTTAGAAGTAGTATATATATAAGAAAATATCTTTTTTATATATAATTATAAAATATAAGTTATAAATATTAGTTATTTAAATTTTAATATTTTTATTTAAATTATATATTTATAAATAATTTTATATTTTAATTAAAATTTTATAATATTTTTATTTATTTTATATTTTTATAATATTTTTTAATTATTTAATAA
>JWIU01000059.1:0-62807 GCA_000966885.1 Xylaria sp. JS573 | reverse complement strand
CTTATATTGCATTATTTAATAAATATAATTAAACTAATTATAAAATAATATATATTAATTATATAAAATAATTATAAAAATAAGTTCCAAACTTATAATTTATTATAAAACGCAAATATAAATAATATAATTATTATATTAAATAAAATATTATTTAGAAATAATATATGTGTGAGAAAATACCTCCTTTATATATAGCCACAAGGTGTGGGTCGTAAGTACTAGCCACCTGAATTCCAACAAGAGCCAAAAGAGAAGAAGCTCGCTCGTATTATCTGCCTGCTCGTGAAGAGGAAATGGCCCAATTGCTTTTTCACGGATTTTGGGAAAACTCTCATTTCTATAAAAAAGATAGATTTCAAGGGCTGGGAGCCTATATCTTACTACGATGGGGGCCCAAAGAACCTCAGCCCCAGGCAGATAGGTACAAGGTCAAAGCCGATTTCAAAAAGGAGTTGAGAGTCTCCGACGTTGTATGGCTATCCTTAGGTTCCGCAGACCAGGCAAGCTCATCCACAAAAGAGGAAACCGTGCGCGCACTCGATATCCTCTTGAACCATAGATCCAGGGTTAATGAGAACTTGATCACCATCGCTTCAAGCGGGAAGGTCAGAGTATTCAGCGAGAATGACAACTTCACAAAGAAAGACCTCGGGCCTGGCTTAGTTGCAATCCAAGGAGTCTTTACGAGTGTTCGTGTGATCATGTTAAAAGTATTGGTCAATGTCAACACGAGTTCTGTGGTATTCTATAAAGACGAAGAACTCCACCAAATCATCAGGAACTACCTACCAGGAAAGGGTCCCCCAGGAGACGTGAGACTGACCCAACTCGAGTCATTTCTCAGGAGAGTCAGAGTCAAGTATACCGTGAAGAGCAGGGATAAAAAGCCAATCACGCGCGTCAGAACCATCATCGGACTTGCTCATAAAGAGAACGACCTGGGGGAAAACAACCCTGGCGTACCTTTCTTTAGAGTAGGAGCTGACAAGGTTCAATTCTACACCGGGGAAGGTGGTTCGTGGACTACTGTCAAAGATTATTTCAAGAATAGTACGTATATCGCCATAGTAGAGACGGTGACGTACTAACGTCACTGCAGCATACAGCATAAGGCTTGGATTCCCAGATATGCCAGTAGTTGATGTTGGAACAACTAATCGTCCAGCATATCTGCCACCCGAGATTTGCAAGGTTCTGCCAGGCCAGCAAGCGAAGGGTGAACTAAATGGTAGCCAGACAAGGGCGATGTTAAAACAGGTCCACGGCAGCCAACTTGATATACAGCACATTGTACGACGAGGCCTGCAGATCACTGGCATCGGATATGACGTAAGATCCAAAGAGAAAAATAATAAATCAAAAAGGACGAAACAGGAGTTTTCTCATGGTAATATAGAATGGTCTTGCTTATAAGGGAACTCAAGCACCGATTCGGGTGCTTCCGAGTATGCTGGATGCACCGGATGTTCTATATTCAGGGGAGTCCACCACGGAGGTGAAACGAGGTAAGTGGGACTTGATAAAGAAACAGTTCAACAAGACCCTTCCCCTGGATAAGTGGTCATATGTGAGTATCTCTTTGCGGGGTCTTAAGTCGGCACAAAAACAGTTACTGGGACTGTCGGTGACCAGTTTCGCTATGAAACTGAGGGAAGTGGACATTAAGACCGCACACCCACAGGAAATTAATCACCATGTAGCTCTGGAGAACGCCAGTGATGCGAAGAATGCCAGAAGGTTTCTTGAGGAGGCTAGACGCAAAAGTCTTGTATTGCTACTCGCCATCCTCCCAGAAAAGAACACGTCCCTTTACAACCTGATCAAGAAACTTGCTGACACGGAGTACGGTATCGCAACAATTTGCGTTGTCAACGCATCTCTGTCCCGTGCCACACTGGATTACCTCGCCAATGTTACGATGAAATTCAACTTAAAGCTTGGGGGAAGCAATCAGAAGGTTCAAAACGCGCAACTTTCTGCACTCAACCCGGAGCGGACTATAATAGTCGGCTACGACGTGACACACCCCTCGCCGTCGTCCGCCCCCGACGCACCCAGCATCCCCGGGATGGTAGCAAGCGTCGGCAAGGACCTCGGGCAGTGGCCCGCAAGCCTGCGTCGCCAGATCAAGGCCCGCGAGGAGATGGTCTCGTACCTCAAGGACATGGTGAGGGCACGGCTGGAAATGTGGCGGCGGCGCAATAACGGGAGTTGGGGCGTCACCCAGGCCCCTGAGCTACGCCTACGGCCGCTCCACCACCTCCGTCGGCGTCTGCGCCCCGGCCTACTACGCCGACATCGTCTGCCAGCGCGCGCGCTGCTACCTCGGCCGCCTGTACATTCACACCCCGCCGCCTCCTGCTACTGCTGCCTCGGCTGAGACGACGTCCGGGGGCGCTCAGGGGTCGGCAGCGAAAAGTCCCGCGCCTGGAAACAAACAGCCGGAATGCGCTGGTGTGCAGGTACATGAGGCGCTCAGGGACTCTATGCTCTACATCTGAAGGGTATCGGCAAGTCCGGGAGTCGTGGCGTGTGATTTCTACGGTTCACTGGCGGAGCGAGGACCTCTGTTTGCTGGCGTATTCTGTTTCTCAACTGCTTAAATAGTTAGCAATGGATTCAATATACAGCGTGTCATATGCCTATAGGTGTTGAACTGAACCCCTGGCCCACTAGGATGGGCCTACGTAAGTATGTCCGTCTCCCTCCTCACGTGATATCTTACACTTAGCAAGCAACATACCCCTTATGACATCCTTCTCATGTTGGCATCATGGTCTCCATGAAGCGCTGTTCATGGGACCAATGAGCGATGATAACACTATTTGTATGTTACAATAGATACCGATCCGTACGGAATCGGTTGATTTGGCTATTATCATGTCACATGACCGTGATGATAGGCCTATCACGGGCATGGACACACGGCGCAGGGACCCCAATGGCTCGTGAAGGCTACAAAATCTACCTTAGGCAGCTATCAAGGGCCATTAAATCTCTAAGGATGACACCTCTGCGTGTGTGCCAGAGAGAGAGAGGTCCAGATGCAGGGGTGATGTAGTGTGCCCTGTGGATCCCAAAGGAGCCCCCGTCATAACACAGCCAACATGACTGAGGCCAGGATACCCAACTATCACTCCTTGGTTAAGTCAGCACGGGCGTGGAAATCTGTTTTGTAATTATAAGCCCCGGTGGCTCGATGTGACAATATCGTACGCCCGGAACTCGCTAGGGTTCGTCCGCTTGTTGTGTTACCACATCGCGCAGGGTGTTCGGTGTCGAAATACTAAAACGTCTTGGAAATTACAAGACTGACTAGAAGACACACCGTCCGAATCTCAAAACCCTGGAAGACGTATGTTATCTACATCACTCTATAAATTCCCGGTGGAGTAAGTAAAAAGCAGTCGCACAATCTTCGTATCGCTCGCCCAACCGCCACGCCCGTACATGCACATTTGCTGACACTGGAAATATATATGTATCCAGCTACTCAGCGCTGTAACGGTAAAATATCCATCCGTCAGACTGAAGTTCTTCATATAGCATTATCGTGTCATGGCGGCCTATTCCAGTCACCCCTAAGACACTGCTTCCCAAAAGCAGATAAAATTCCAGTTTCCCAGCTCAAAACCTTAACCTGTGTTATAAGGAAACTTAGCTGTGCGTGCGTTGCACCAGAAACTGCGGTAGCGCGTAGGATGTTATTGCAACGCTCCGAATTCTAGCTTTGGGGTCTTAGCGGGGCGGTAAGCAGCGAAGTAATACCAAGACCCCACGGTTAGGATTGTAAAACAGGCCGTGGCGAGGAAGTAGATCCATATATACCCCGAGACTTTAGATTCCCCATCAGGGTTATCCCACTGGAAAAACGTCATCGAGAAGAGGCTCTAGAAATGGTGGCAAGTTAGTTTCCTCTACTGTTGGTCTGGGTGACGAAAAACCAGGAGGGGGCCTTAGGCCTACCGCGAAAAAAGTTCCAGGTAGAAAGATCATGGTCAATATAGCAATGGACCGCATGTGGCGAGAATCTCGACTCGTCGCGAGCGCGATCTCGACATTCGTTTCTCCTTGTGCCTTGTACGTGTTAGCCTACTGTCCAATCCTTGCGGACAAGGACATCAAACCCATTGGGTCGCCATGACCATCCCATCAAGCCTCATGGTGCAGTCTCTAATCTTCTCGTCGTACTCTTCAATCATCTCCCCGACCCGGTCTTTTATCTTGTCACCGGTTCTTTGCATATGATGAACTCTCGCACTATGCGCATTATGCCACTCGTCGTTAATCTGCGAGTGCGCTTTTGAAAACAGTGCAGGCTTCTTTTCCTCCAGCGCTTCATCAGAGTTTGATGAGTATAGAGCGTTATAGCTTCTCCATAGAAGGTCATCATCCTCCTTGGGAGAAGTCTCTGATGTTCTAGTACCACCTTCCCACACTGCGTATTTCAGTTCATCCACATGCTTGGCTAGCTTAGATAACTGGTTTTTCCATGTAATCAGGTTGTCTCTAAGATAAGTAGTGTTCAACCAAGCTTTCCGTTTTTCTTGGTTCCTCTCCCCAGCATTGGGATCGGGGATTCCACGTCTGCTGGGGAGCAAGTCTAAATCGCTTGTCCTTGTCTCTAATTCTGCGGTTGTTATGTCAACCTTATGGATATGCCTGATTCTCTCAAATTCTGCTAAAATTCCTACTATGAGAAGAGGATGTGCAGCCTCTAGTCTCGCAGAAGTCAATCTTCGAATTATATCTAGTTCGAGGGTTGAGGGACAGCCGAACAGGATAGCATAAGTGATGCCAATGTGGGGGAAAAACGTTGCCGTGAATGCGCAATCCATGTCCCACGCGTTTGTCGTTCTGTAGTTATAGACTAAGAAGCAGTTTAGAAAGTGTCAACCATTGGGTTCTTTGGATATATCTTACCATAGACGTTGTGGGGCGTAGCCCCTGGATCTCCCATTCGTACTTTTGCCGCTGAGAACACTGGGGCGTCTGCTCGGCTAATAACGCGAGATATGGAGTAATGGGTCCAAAACGACTTTGTGATGGCCTTGAGCGTGTCTTTAGAGAATGGTACGGTCCGAACGCTCCTCCGGCCTGAAAATTGGACAGTGGTGGTGGTCTCTTCTGCTAAGGATCCGGAATCCAGCACGTTTCCCACACTGGGGCCTGTCCGCGTCATATAGTCAACTGATCGCAGCCACTCTTCAGAATGTTCCCTTTTGGTACGGTCCAAGGCCTGTTCGCCGGTTCGTTTTGCCAGGCTTTGCCACACGGTCAGCAGTATTCGTAGTACGGAAACCCTGGAAGCCAACAATACATCAACACTAACCCCGGCCCCGCCTTTTCGGGAGATGGGGCTACCTTGAAACGTAGGGTCAGTTGGATGCACGTAATCGTGGCCGGCTCGGAATCAATACCTCCTGGAGCTTATCTTTCCAATCCTCGTCGTCCAGCATCCATACCAATGGCCTGTACAATCCTCTCAGCATCATCTGAGCGAATGCGCGACCGGAAAGGGGTCGAACTTATCTCGTCTTTCAACAGCATTTGTATGGCTGTGGTCCGCTTTGGCTCATACTTGTAAACATTCCTTAGATCCTTTTCGCCGAGTCCTGTATCATCTGAATNCGTCGCTTTTTTTTTTTTTGGGGGGGGGGGGGGGGGGGGGCGAAGGCGGTAAGCACACGGAAAATCGCTGGGGGATGTCTCCCCAGAAGTTAGCCGTCTTATTTAGGTGATGTTGAAGTGGCTTGGACGAAGTGGCTGGGAGGGAGGCGCAGTATCGGAAGCCTACTTCATGTAGTATGCCCAGCTTCTGGCCTGCCAATCAAAATACCCTCCTACGTGTATTACGATTATATTGGTGTGTTGATAAGCCAAACGTTGTACGAGCGTTACCCGGAAATACTTTCAGCTCGATCGCGAGAAGGAGGCATACAAGGAGAATCTACCTGACATTAGTACAATGTAACATGCTAATGTACACTTCTCTAATTGAGACACAATAAATCGCTTACTTGGCGTTTCGGGCGTAGGCAGGGGCTATTAGACAGCCTCCCAACCACGCCACTGCAATATCATGCAGGACATCGATAGGCTGACTGCATGTTGAGTGTAAGGTTGCATCAGCATGTAAACCAAGGATGCCCGATCGTGGGCTTTGGGCCGGTGTAGAATGCACGCCCACTGTCGATACTGCCTACAAATTTGTCTGTCATCAAGGACATCACCGTTCTGACGTGGCATCAACAACAGCTATGCCTATTATCTTCGTTCGAGCAAGATACACGGATGAGATTGACTTGCTCAACTTCTTCGGTCATCTAAGTGGCTGTCAAAACACCGTACTTGTTGTCAGTGTTGGCCAAGGCATCCGGCAGGGCCGTCGAATTGGAACTAACCAGCGCAGTGGGAACGAGGACTTTGGAAATGCTCAACTCCACGCCCATTGAGCAAGGCTGGTACCCCGGTTACACCCAATGGACCAAAAACAGTCTATGGCTAACATTTTTCACTGCCTATGTAGATCGAGAGAATCGAGTTACAACAAGCCGTGGCGACCGAACATTACGAGGAACAATGACAACGATCTCCACGATCTCCGGCTCTAGGGGCTACAACTCTCTCGAATAACAAATATTCTAAAGAATTCATATGTATAGTCGGCCTTGGCTCCTTATGTCGCGAGAATTGAGGTGCAAGTTCTTGTGGGTTGGAATTGGACACCGATGACATAGGTACTGAATAGTTGGCCTGATTTGCAACCTTGGATTGCGCAAACTGTGTGTAATCTACGTGTTGTTAAGCTCTACTCTTCGCCTAAAAGGGAGAGACTCTCTGGCCAGTCATATTCGTATCGTGTTCGTTCATTGGCCATTGAGATACAGAAGAAACCAAGCGTACGTCCTTCGTGTGCACCTAGGATCCCGAAGAGCACGCCGTGTCGAAAACATAGGAGACGTCATTGCAATAAGCACCACCCATCGCTTTCCTTCTTCAGCCAGCGACCATTGTCGCTTACCGCAACCTTCCGCTCTCGGAAAATCAACCAATTATCCCACAAAATTCGCCTCGGGAAAATTCCTCCCCAGGGGCGAACTCACGGTTGCAGGTTTACTCTCCAATGCTCATATAGTCCGTGCCGTGAATCATATATCCCATATCTGGTTAGCGCTCATATGGACGTGGTTGCAGACAGTAGTCTCTCTCTCTCTGGCATTTTTCGTAAAATCCCTTGATTTTCTTTTTTAGGCTTTTTGGTTCTTCTCTGTGCTTATGATCAGGCACCACGATGATCATGCTTTCCTCTATAGTATTGCACATATCGTGGATAAAGTCTGAGCATAGCTCATGGTGGTGGATTTTATCAAACCACTAATAGTTAGATGCCGGGTTAGCTTGGCCTATAACACTGGGTTGAAACGAGCACTTACTTGCTTGACTTCTGGTTTTACCTCGAGATCGACATCTGCCTTATCGATATTGCCAGAACCTGCTTGCGGCTCTTTGTAATCTGGCTTGAGTTGGATAGTATAGAAAACGTTCGTTGCCGGATATTTGGTAAAATATCGGGTTTGCCTATTCTTTCGAAACTGCTTGAGCCATTCAGAGCCCCCAAGGAACCAGATGATCATTTCCATGAAGAGACAGCCTAGTGTCCATATGTCGTTCGTCTGTGATATCCTGCCGTTTTCGAGCAGCGAGTCACATTCAGGGGCGCGGTAGATCGGAGGCCGTGCCTTCTGTCTGTCAGGGACATAAGTCCGACTAGCCTCGCGATGAATCGCCGAAAGGCCAAAATCGGACAACACCAGTATCCCATGCTTGTCTTTGTTCCTGTACCAGAGGATGTTGTCTGGCTTGAGGTCTCCGTGGCGGCCATAGAGATCTGACTCTGACGTTTCGCGTAAGTGGGCAGGGTTGTGGAAGACCTGGACAGCGCCTGTTATGCCATAGATCTGGCCGGAGAACCATAAAACAAACTCGTGGTTTCCTTGCTGCGGAATTTCTTTTTTACAGTATTCTTCGAGGTTGCGCTCTGCCCAAGGGAATAGAAAGCAGTACTTTCCCTCAAACGTGTACGTGGCCAAAAGGGTAACTAAATGAGGATACACAGAGTTATTGAACTTCTTCAAGAGACTAACCTCCTTCTCGTACTACTTCTTGTTGTCGTATCCATCTTCTCGCAGCTGTTTCAAAGCGATTTTGTGATCGGTCAACTGCATCTGTCGATGAAAATATGAGGTCAGCGCTTCTTAGTTCAAGGGCCATTGAAGCTATAAGGAGAATATCTCACCTCTTTGAATAGGCCCTCGAAACCATGACAGTCGCGGTCAATATCAAGCCATAACACATCAGCAAACGATCCCTCGCTGCGCTTCTCAACCTTTCTCCAGGGTAGGATATCTGAATCATGGAAGTTATAATGATGGACAGTCGCTGTACTGATGTCTGGAGGGTTCAGGAAGGGAAACGAAAATGCCCATTGCCATTTCTCAAACGATTCCATCTCGACGCGATTCCATCCTTCAAAACATCGAAGGCTCAAGAAATTGGGCCTGTTATCCTCTGGGTTCGCCTCCAACGGCAACTGGCCATCCTCGACACATCCAATAAAGTCGGTAATCTTTCTCAGTTTCGCGATCATTGCAAGTACTGCAAGGACTACAACATGATGTTTGCATATGGTTTTGATGTCGTCGCTTCCTATTTCTAGGACTGATAGCTCATCCGTAATCACATCATTGGTAAGGAGACGTTTGACCTCATTTGCGGGCAAGTAGCATTTTCCAAGATGATTTTTCCTTAGTTCAGGGTTGAGTATTGCTTCTAAGCCATTGCTGTATGGAATATCCGGTGTTGATGTGTCAGGTCTGGGAGAGGGATGGCCCGCTGGCTCATCATCAATTATTGGGCCCTGAATAGGGTTTGAGGCAGACATAATGAGTGAAATGGGAGAATATCTGAAGGAGATAACAGTGAGAGATGATGATATTAATGAGATGCATACATAATGAGGGTTCTGGGATGGATTTAAACACTCGACTGGATGGATCCCGAGAGAAATTGAGAAAGCTACCTATGCCACTGCTTAAAAACAACGAACATTGCAAAGGGTTGCTTATCAAGAGGGACGGCTCTCTATTTTCAACAATGCCTCACTCTTACCGAGACTGTGTAAGTGAACGAGGCTCAACTGATCGGCGGTACGCGATACGTGACCCTCGGTCGCCCACTTACATGAAGGAACCAGGTCAAGACCAAGGTACTGACTGCATGTTCTTCATCAGATCACCGGCTTAGCAGTAGTAACGTCGGCTCTGTACTGCTAGTTTACAGTGTACAACATAATCAGCCTCACAAGGCAAACAGATTCCTCAAAACTCCTCGTATTTGATGGTCATGTCGGTGAGATGCATGCGCAGGCCCAGCTGTCTCTGTATGAACTGGAAGGTCTTGTCCACGAATGTCTACTACGGTGAGCTAAAGCGATGCCCGAAGCTCCAGTCATTCAGAAACACTATCTTAATATTACTCGTATTGATTAAAATTATGACATCTTAATCAATACGCGACTGCTCCAGCGAACAACGTCGATATGGTTTCCACGGTGTCACACCATGAAAATTATCAGGACAAGCTTTACCAGCCTTACGATACGCCCGAACACAACTATGAGGCAAGTCGTTTCCGCCGTTCGGGCTTATTCTCGGCCGATATCCTCATACTCGGGCTACTGGGTCATGACTTGAAGTTAGTTTATGCATTTCCGCACACGAACGTTGTGCCTCTCGGTCAACCGCAATGTCTCTCACTTTGCAATATCTGCGAGCCTAATCACTAGTTTCCGCTCACCTGACATCAGTGAGCAAATCATCGTTTGTACTGAGGCACCACCATCATTAAGTACAGCCACGTCTTATGGTGACATTGGTATGCAAGCCTCTCTATCCCTCACCGAAACGTTTCGAAGAATGGGTCTTCCCAAGCTTATATTATGCCGTTATCTATCGCCAAAAGGGGTGAGGCAACCTTACCTTTTGCGTAGTAACTGTAGCCGATGCTTATGCATGGAAACGGTAAATCATGCAGCCACCTGGTAGCGAGGCGCTTAGCCCGCAAGGCTTCCAGCCAAGAAGGTATACTACCAATGAAATATTGGTCTGGTGTGAAACGCGGTCGGGAAAGGCTACCGGGAAATCCCGAAGGACAAGTTCTCCTATTATTTGTAATAGGACCTGACAGCGTGCAGTAATGTCTACTATCGCTGTATCTCTTTGCTCACTGTGGTCTACCTTCATCACAAACCCACGCTTCTATTTCTGCTATAGCAGACTTGCTGTGTATTGAGCGCTATATACGAGAAGAAAGAAGAAGAAGGGAAAAGACACTGGCTTCATAAGAGTCTTTGAACCTGGACTGAGGTGTCCTTTCCTCGCTCTCAATGATAGCTGAGGCGTGTCGTAGTGGATTCCACCTCCCATTGACCGCCCCAGCAGGGATTCGAAGCGGCTGGGAGGTAAGGCTTGAGGTAGGCTATTCGTAGCCTTTAGGCAGAAAAAAGACAGCCAGCCACTGCTTGTATCTAGTTGCAGTTTTTGGAATGAATCGGGGTGCCTTGTCGCCTTGCCATGACCACGGCCGAAACAAATAAGCAACAACCAAAAGGGGGCCCCCGAACACAGCCCATGGGGCAGACATTGGTGCTTCCCGGTGAATTGTATTTACAGGAGCTGCCCTCGTTGCCCTGTACATTTGCAGCTGAACTTACCTACGGACTATGATGATGGAGGAGCCTGCAGTGAAATAAGTATCGGGGCGGGGTTGAATACGCGTACATATGATACATGCAACAGTGGCTTCTTACTTTAGAAGGCTCTACGACATGATTGAGTGATACCTAAGCTATGGTCCCCCTCCGCCCCCTTGAAAACAACCGTATGTATGATCCCAGAAGTGTCTCAGATAAGCTCCAACACCTAGTACTACGGCAATACCGTTAAACACTCCAATCTATCTGCTCTTCAATGGCTCACTGTGCTACTCTGCCTTACTGGCAATGATGTTATGCACACCAGCCTTGTGTACTTGGCCAACATGAATTAGGTACTCCAATTAAATCAACCATCTATCAGTCTACGTAGTATCTTCAGTAAGCATAATATATCCAGAAACGAGGGGCTTGGTCAGCCACCCCGCATACCTAAACGTTTCGCCTACAGCAGAAAATGAACGCAAATGGGCTGGCCGAGGTGCGACACAGTGAGAGCCCTCCGTTGACAATTCTCTTCACACGATTTGCCTGTTCACCTGGTGGACTATGGCTAGATTCACCACGATAATTGAATTCCTTTTCTTGATGAGCCTCCTCACCAGGAGCTCTTGTTTCAATCGAAGTCGTTTGGTTGAGCATGTAATTCATTTAGGTTAGCTAGATGTGTAATAACTGCCCAGTTAGAACCATGGCCATACTCGGGATCGATCCTACTTGTTCCGCTGCCGGCCTGCGTGCTAGCTGAGCTAGGGCGGAAGCTCGTTGAATTGACCAGTTCGATCTTCAGAAAACCCTCTTCGTTAGAATGTCCGCCGTCGCGCTGTTTTGAGTGACATTGTCGAAGGCTATTGGCGTTTTCTTCGGAACTCTTCTTTCTTGTCGGCCGGGGGGTTCGAGGATTTCGGTTCGACTTGGTGCCCCTGAGATTTGTGAACGTACTGCCGGCAGGATGTCCCACAGAAACTGGAGGTTCCTGTTTCTGCTCCTCGTATATTTTCTTTTGCATTTCAGATATTTTCACAGGCGCTTCTTCGAGCTCTGACAATTATGTCTTAACCCGTCGAGGTTTTCTCTTGTAGACGTCGGAGGCATAATTCTTGTCTTCGTAACACTTCCTGTTTATATCATCAAGAATCGGGATGATCTCCCTTATATTCGCCCTATTTTGGGGTCCTACTCTCATCATTTTGTCTTGGACCAGATCTAAGAGGTAATGGACGAGCTCGGTGCATTTTTCCTGTTTGCGCAAATCGTTGAATTGCTAGGACAGGTATACCCACGTCAGCATCAGCACAAGAAATTATATTATCAGGTTAATGGCGTACTTTGAACACTGATTCCTTTTCCCTCGCGGATGCGTGCCGTTCGTCATAGCTAAATGGACCAAAATTAAAGTAGGCATCCCTAGCAATGGGTCCAGGCCGTCCATCGCTTACACGGACCTTTTGAAATTCCACCAGACCTTGCCTTCCAAGCATGTACCATGTGACAAGCTCGAGGAGAACGCATCCAAGTGACCAAACGTCATACCTTTGAGAAACACTTTTGCCGACGTCGAACTCTGGGGCTCGGTAAGTGTAAGTACACTTGATATCACCGGGCTTGTCGTTGGATCGGGTTTCTTGCCCATGGAAACAGGCTAGGCCGAAGTCTGAAATTTTCAAGACACACGAGAAGTCGCCTTTCGTATTTTCGCAAACACCATCCCCGAAGCATAGGATGTTGGCTGGCTTAAGATCTCCATGTCTTCCAAACTCCTTTGCATCCCCGTGTTGCGATTTATCAACATCAGGCCCACCTATTGTGCAGTTGTGTAGCGCACCCAGGCCCTTGCAGATGCCTAGAATCTGATTAGACAGCCAATGGGCCCAGTGACAGTCTCCTGGGTTTGGCTCTATGTCAGGGCTCTTCCATATCAGGTCCGCCAGATTCCCGCGATCAGCCCAATCAAACAAGAGATAGAATTCCCCTAGATACGTATACCTGAACAATAGGCGAACCAAATAGGGATGGTTATGACTGTTAAGCCGTTTGAAGGCCGAAACCTCTTTTTCGAACGAGTTGGTGTCGGGAAAGTCAAGCTTCTTTATGGCGAAGGCTCCTACGTCACTTCTATTGGACTAGGAGTATAGTTAGATCCATCTCGGGGTATTTTGGACTGTGAAACATAGCGAGGTGGCGCGGCTTACCGATGAACGAAGATGCGAAGGGTGAAATTTGACTTTCCATACTTTGCCATAGCCTCCGATTCGAAATGATTTTGGGGTCTTATCTGACATGATGACGGGAAGTATAACCCTCTCATGTAAATTGTAGTGATGTATTTTTGACAGAGGACCGCTGTCAAGGTCGAAACAGGGAGCTAGAAGCTTCCATTGGTTCTCAAAAAACATCTCATGAATGGGTGGCTCCCACTCATCGTCCCTGAGACAGAATTTTATATGTTCGACCTTCCCATTCTGTTTCTTCCGTGCCAATCTCGCCCGTGTTGACTTCGAATTTGCCACAAGTAACAGCGGTAGGTCACCATCATGGATGCCTTCTTCCATGAATTCGCCAATAAATTTGGGTTTTCCCATCCCGAGCAAGGCAAGGATTGCAAATATCGTTTGCCGGCTTTCTGTTTCGGGTTGATTGGTGGACGAACGGCTAGGCACGATCTTTTCGACGTATTGACCTAGTCTTTCTGGGGATATCGCGCCGCTTAACTCGTGCTTCACCCGTGATGAGGTGATAATATCATCTAGTTTCTGGCGGGGTAGAAACTTTCTGTAACACTCTTCAGACTTCTCCATGGCTGCCGTGAGTTCATTCCCAAGGATATCTTCGGATGAACGGCTATCAAAATCTTGGAGTGTACTCCTAGACGAACTAGGAGTATCTTCACTCGGCTCGTCGCTCATATCACTCCCAACACTGCTGTTGTGGGCCACTTTGCTGATGGCCTACATGGCTCTGTGTCAGTAAGTAGCTACTGATCTACTATCTTGTACACCTTCATGATATGATCGCTGAAATCGGGACACTGACCTGGCCATTAACTGGATGGCTGCTAGGCTGTTTGTCATGCCGGCTGGGCATTATGCGGTGTTCGCTAGTCGCTTCTTATCTCGAGGTGCTTCGAAGTCAACAAATACAATCTTTTGAAGTAGGTCCTGAAAACTGCCTGATATATAAACCCCAGTGGTCTTTTCAAGCCATAGGCATTATCGTACTTTCAAGGGATTATCCATCGGCGGGCTCGCAGCATTTTATGGGCGAGCTTCGCCCTGTAGCCAGTAAGATGATACCTAGTACACACCCGCCATCTTGAATTGCCATCCCAGTTACACTTCTCATAATACCTAAGCCTTGCTACAGGTGAACCACTTTGACTAACTGAGGCGCCTGTTGACTTAGGCATCAGGAGTGCCTTTTTGGGCTTCTTTTGGTCTAAACCCAGTCGCCCGAGGCCGCAATACCTATGTGGACTATCCTTTGTGTGCCTAGATTACCTTCTAGTTGGTGATTCTAGACTTACCTACGAATTCTAGGACCACTAGGAATTCTGCCTATGTAGCGTTTTTCAGGTAGTAGGGCCTGAATGTGTGGTCAGTCTAGGTAAACACCTACCTACGCTCAAGAATGCAACCATTTTCGGTGAATACTCAAAGTGCATGTTTTGACACTTACCATTTGTTTATTTTCAGAGGTTTATCCAGTTCTACCTAAGTGCATATTCGTATTGGGGCGCCAGGGCTGATTATAGGTATCACATCAAAAACGCCCGTAGGACTTATCGCGGTGCTGGCGTGTGGCACATCCATCTGATGGACTGGGCACTTCTACCTATGGAGCGGATAAGTTACCCTCCGAGCCTCAAATATAGATAGCGAATTTCCTCAGTTAGTTGAAGGGGTCCTTTGAAAACACTCAATTGTATCTCCCAAGTGATCACTTAGTGGTATGATTCCACATATCTCCACCTGAGAGTGCTGCCCTGGAGCAATTGAAAATACAGATGTCTTGAATCACGTTCGTGGTACGGGTTACGATAAAGTCGGGAGGTTCTCCGCGGCAGCCCCCAACCCTTTTCAAGAGAAGTAGAAAAACTCGATCTGCCTTGAGACACACCTGTATTCCTATTGGCTGCTCGGTGTTAGATAGGTTTGTGTGTTCATTTATTCCTGGCTTGTTTGCCTTTCCTAGCGTTTAGTAACGGTTATTTGGTCTCCGGCTTTTGATCATACCCTACTTTCTTTGACCCTAGCCATGTACCCAGTACCCGGGGAAGTCCGTTGCCAGAACATATAAGGCGGGTTATCCAAGACGAAATTCCCATCCATTAACACTTCCACTAGGACATTACACACACCAAAAGCCACATTCCTTCAAGCAGGACTTTATTCAGGAAAGGTCGCATATTTTTCACTATTACACCTAAGTTATCCAGTCGCCCGTTACGATGTCGAGTGAATCTTCCGAGTGGTGCCCTGCCCCGGCATACACAAGAGAGGATCTGCCCCTCCACCTGATGCACACCCGCTACGCCACGCCTGAAGAATTAATAAAAGAGTTGCAGGAGATGTTCGGCGAAGAAAGGCCTGACGTCTACGTCGAGGTAATAGCATCAATCCAGGAAAGCAAAGAGTGAAGATCTAACAAAAGCTTCAAGATACGGAACGACGTATACCATATCAGAACTTCTAACAATCTCTTCAAAGCGGTACGCCAGTGGTAATACGCCATTATATATCAACTAACTCTTCTCCCTAGGAGCATCTCATTGCCATATGCGAGGATAAGCAGACGAAGCGTTACGAAGCTTGGAAAGCTGCTCGAGAAGCTCAAGCTGCTGAGGCTGCTAAATCCGCTGAAACGAGTTCCACGGGCTAGAACCGTGAGCGACGATCAAAGAGTGGCCGATCTGGGGGCAAGTAATATGGGAATTAACAGCCAATACGATTATGGATGGGACTTTGTGGCGTTGCGGATGCTTCAGATCGATTTCGGATTTGTTTGGGCCTCCTTGCGTCGAATAGAGGTACACGCACGCGGGCATGGATTTGATCTAATGCGGCAACGGAGGAGGAATTTGCTTATGTTGTCATTCCTTGCTCTTCCTGCTTTTTGGTAGAGCTCTTTTGGTATTAGAAAAATTAAAGGTCTAATTTGTGTGTTACAACCTCTCCGCCATAGCATTCCGTTTGATGCAGTACCTATCTTCCTAAACAAGTCTATATACTAATCTAAGAGCACATAAACGATTACCCTTAAAACCCCTATATGTAAATGCATCACTAATACCTTGTATGAAGTCCCAAAAAGGGACTCATGCTGTGCCAGAAAGTAGATAGGCTTTTGTCCATGAATCTTCTTAGAGGACCAGGAAGTTCAAACTTTAGGTAGGTATCTCAAACCGACACGAGGAGCAGCGAAGGGGCGCAATGTTGTGGTCCATGAGTGTAACCGGAATATTGACACCATCCAGCCGGTACAGCTGTTGGATCGGCCGGAGTAAACAAGGTTTGCGTGTAGACGGGCTTTCCGGCTTTAGGTACGGGCAACGTGCAACTAGATAGGTATGAATTGCTCTCCATAGTTTAGATCATTACGCAGTTACACAATACAACCAACTCATGAACCCGTGGTTGGGTTGGGAAAGGGGTTGGGTTAGGTAAGAATTGCGAAGGGTGAGCAAACATGATCCGTGCACGCTGCACGCTGCTGTACATTATCCTTGGTACAACTATTCATGACTTACGATGTGGAATGGTTGGTTTGTTCTGAACTAATCATTCGTTGTTCTAGTTGAACGGGCGCGTACCATATATTGTGTGAGAAATAGGAGCCACTCCCGTGCCGGTTGGCTAAGCGGCTCAAACACATCTACCTAAATCGGACAGAACGACATGATCAGATATCTTACGTATATACTGATAGTGTTTGTATCCAACTGTTCAAATCACACGACCAATAACAATCGATTAGTTGGGTTAACCCCGGCCCCAACCAACCGGGTGCTGTTGGTTGGGCTGCTTTGGTTGGATAGAAGCATCGCCCTTGTTCACATGGCTCGTCAAATCTAATACTCTGTACCTGCTCAACTCTTAGGTATTGAATATGACCAAAAGGCCAGAGAAAGGTATCAGAGATGCGGATCTGGATCGTGTTCCTGACATGCTCGAGCAATCTCAGGATTGATGTGGTACATGTGCGGTCAAAGCTTGGCATTACCCCTGTTTCTGCGGCCCTCTGTCAGAATAGACGCCGGCCATGTGTGATGCGACCACGTGAGTCCAGGGGCAAGGCCCTCCTATGAGAAGTTACAAACTGCGGGCGCACGTACACGCCAGCCACCCGAATATTCCTACACCCTTTTTGTGTTGGTTTGCCAAGCAGAGCAGCAAGTGGCCTAACGACTTCTAGACTCGTACAGAAAAGACGAGTACAGGCTTGAATGCATGTTTCTACGAAAGACGCAATCATCTCTCTTCCACGTGCGGATAGGCTTTGTTCCATCCTCTCGGGGTACGGCGTTCCCGGTATCACCCATATGAAAGTACCGCCAGCTACAACACTTAACGGCAAGGTCCTTGAACCCGCATTACGTCGAAGGTACGAGCTGTTTGTAATAATGTCATATTCTAAGCTAGTAACCATCAAATCCTCGGGTGAAATCTGTACACAAACTACTCCCATTTCCCCGGCTCGCTGGGGACCCGCATCCGGCGATGTGTACCCCATCGATACCGCCCGACCTAGACGCTTCGCCTCTGTTGTACAATCCGACAAACGCGAAGATATTACAAGACAGCATCGCCAAGACCATCGAGGTCCCGACGCATCCACCGAATAAAAATAACTGCGTCGATATCCATATAAACGTGTGGGGTTGCAAGGCGCAGCCCGATCGATCCACTCAGCTGAGCGGAACGGGGGACCCACGGCTTGAGTAGGTAGGTACATAGATAAGTAGGGCGAGTCACCTTGGCTGGGAAACTCAGCTCGACGCCGCCGGAATGATTGTCTGGCTGTGCCTCATCCTACGCGGCGCCGTTTATACGCGTATCCGTGGTATGACGTTTCGATGTCCCACGTAGTGAGATAGCGGGTTGTGTTTCGTTGCAAAAAGCTTGGTTTTGAGGATCTACAAATCTGGAAGATAGACGAGGCTGTGGCGCGGAATTCTCCCGTACACTTTCCGTGCTGTTTGCTTGCGTTGCTTGGAGCCCGGGGGCCGCGGAACTGATTTCCGAAGAGGTAATTGCACCACAGGTTCACGTTAGGTCGCTCGGTGTGAATATGAGTTGATGTGAAATTTTCTAATATATCCAGGAATAACTCCTTGTTACGATGTCGCCATCTCTCTAATAAGGTATATAAGGTATATATGCATGAACATGAAGACATAAGTTACTCTAGATCGCCATAGGGGCTCCTATTCTTCGACGCTGCTCAGGATGCGTCTCATAGCCAGCCTAGCATCCCACTGTGGTCCACCGAGATATCTTAAATCCAGTAACCTGCAAACTTCGAGGTCCTCTTCGGATACAAGACCGAGGTTCGCACAAGCCTCTGGTCCGAGAACGTCCCGCAGTAACTCCTGGTAAATAGTGGACTGGCCTATTTGAGCAGCACCGTCTCCTTGTGGAGTGGTCTTCAGTGTTGATAGTAGATGCCCAGCGAGACAGACCCAGATGAGAGTCGGACGCTGCGACGCGTTCGAGTCTTGCAGCAAGACGGGGTCGATAAGTGAGTCTAAGGCAGAAGGCGCCCGCCGAATGTTTAGTATATTCCTCAAGTGCTCGTCGAGGAGTCTGAATAGTAGTGCTTCCCCGCAGGGAAGATCGAATGTGGGTTCGCGGATACACATAAGAGTCAGGATACGCATCGCCGTCTCGATCGACTTCGCGCAGTCGTCGATGGGCCCCCGTGAGGCCCTCTTATGGTTTGACGGGACGGCGATAGCAAGGTTCCGAGTCGTTGCCGGGGAGATGACCTCGTCGAACTGCCGGAGTGGCTCGGGGTATGTTAAGAGCTTATATCCAAGGGAGTAGTAGTGTTCCATCGCCACCTCGGGGTCGAATCTGAAGTTTCCCTTCAACTCGAGAGGTAACGAGATGCACAAGTTAAATCCGGCAGCGTCTGCGATGGTGTCGGTAACTGATGACTCTAAGCCGCAAGCTGATAGGTGCCGCCCCAGATCTCTGGCAATCTGGTCTTGGTCCAAGACCGTATTCGGGCAGCGTAGGGGGACTTGCCGCCTTATGAAAGGCACGCATGGTCTCGTAGCTGCCGAGATGGCTCCTACGAAGTCTGCTCTATTTAAAAGCAATGTCAGATATCATTATTTGCATTCTCTTGAGCTGCGACTTACTTGCGGATCGTTGTTATGGTCCGGACGTCTAATTTGTGCTGGCCACCAGCTAAATCGACTAGGCGTAGAAGCCCGCTCATATGGATATGCCAGTGATCATGCTTCGAGAGGTAGCCCTGCATTAGAAGACTTCGTCAGTAGTGATCACCAGCATTAACCCAGAGAATGGGATCCATACTGCCAGGATAGCCAACGTCGCGACGGCATGAATCGTGACATTCCGGACTCGTTCACAATGTGTCTTGTCGTTGAGCCTTCGGTTGATGATCGACGATAGTTGAGACGATAATGATATCAAACTCGGCGTGTCCCGCCTCCCTGACTTCAATGCGTCGAAGAGTGCGCCTAGCGTGATCGCACAGTGGAGGCTCGTAGGGTCTTGGACCGACCAGACGTACCTCTCTGGCACGTCCAAGGGATTGTTCTCTGGAACTGCATCGTCACCGAACCGAAAATCGTCGTCCGGGGCAAACGCTAGACACATGAATAGGAGCCTCCTGTAAGACTGTGGGAGTTCTTCCGGTAGCTTGTAGGATGCCCAGGCCGGCAACGATTGGAGGCACTCGTCGGGGGTAGGTTCCAGCTTCAGTCGACTGAACGGTTCCGAATCCGCGACTGAGTGATCCTCCGAGGACACGGACGAGGAATAGCTAGATTGTCGACTTCTAGGTGAGCCTTGTCCCGGCTTCTTCGACGTCTTGATCCCCGACCCTGATACCTTCTCGGCAGGTGATTTCGATCTCCTAATTCGTCGCTTTGGGACCGCAAGCTTCGCTTCGTCCTCGCCGTTGGTGATGAACGTAAACTTGGTATGCCGTATGGGTAGCGGACACGCTAGTTTGGAGGCTGGCTTCTGTCGCTGGATCTCCTGCGCAGAAGCGTTGACGAAGGCGGTCCCTCGATGTTTGTGCTTCGTAACCTGAAACCCTCTTCGGGTAGCCACCATGGAGCCGTTGAATACAGTGGCGTTAAAGTGATCCATGCTGGTTGCCGTTGTGTCGCTTAGCCAAGGTCAAGGTGTTTTGGAGTCAGTCAGTCCCCCCTTTATGGCCTTGGCGTAGAAATGCTCCTCCGTCTTCTATCAGTCTTGTTAGTCAAAGAATAATACCCTTTATGCACCGTTTACGTAGCGAGGTAGTTGAAGAGGTCTGCAGATACAAGATACGTAGAGATAGAATCATGAACGATGTCCCTCGTGAAATAAACCAGATACCAAGGTCATATAAATCTATTACCTCTTAGCGCAGCGAGGAGTCGTGGCTGTGGAATTCCGTCAGCCGTTATGCCAAGACACCGGCGCACCAGGTAAGCGAGTGCTGTCTACATATGAGTGCCGGACCTGTGGTACATACCCACCTGATTAAGCTTATTGTGGCATGCGGAGAGGGTTCTTTAGATTAAAATCACAACGCGGTTCGGGTAGGGCGGCCCGATCGTCTGATGTTGCTCTGGCCATGAGAAGCCTGGTGATCCGTACTCGAGGGCTTAGCTTAACAAGAAATCAGGGAAGTCCCAAAGGTAAGAGTCATTTGGATATATGACGATTTAGGTTGGGAAGAAATACGCCGGAAGAACGGAGCAGCATGTGTGGTGGGATGGGGCTGTCCTTGCGGCTGAAAAGTAGCGTAAACGAGGGCATCAGCTACGAATAGACGTATGACAGGGATGGGAAAACAAACCTTTCGAGACGGTGAAATGGACTCACAAACAGGTCGAGCTCCAAGATCCAAGATGCCAATGTTTACATCGGTAAAGCCACTCGTAGGTAAGGGTGAAATACAGAGAGTAGCAGTTTGTGAACCGGAGCTCTTGTAGGGTTGCCGGTCAAGCTGATGTTGCCGAGACTCAAACAACCCCACAGGCGGAGAGGCACAGAGGAAGTGGTGGCTCTTGAATGGTCAGTACCGGGGTAGGGTTCCCACCATCGCCCTTCTCATCGATCTAGCGCTAGAGCGTTTCTGGAAATATTTCCCCTTTCGGAAGACGCTGTGAGGTTATCGTCAACGCTCCCAGCCCAGCCAGCCCGCTTAAGGCTGTTAACCCGTGCTACGTGGTAGATTAGCTTATTCATCCTTGATGGTCGTCGGGATAGTGAAGGGCGGTATGGCATCCACACCCTTGTGGTGAACCCGGCCAAGGATTACCTACCTGCCAGCTGGATACATAAGCACCGCGGGTACAACTCACCCAAGTATCTACGTATTCTAAACCTC
This sequence comes from Xylaria sp. JS573, assembly GCA_000966885.1. Taxonomy (NCBI): domain Eukaryota; kingdom Fungi; phylum Ascomycota; class Sordariomycetes; order Xylariales; family Xylariaceae; genus Xylaria; species Xylaria sp. JS573. Next base: position 41,455 of record JWIU01000059.1, on the reverse strand, counting down.
TTGGAAGACTGTGATATGGGAAACTTCCGTTATTCGTCCCCAGTACGAGTAGTATAAGTATCCACCCAAGGGACTTAGTAGAATACGGCGGCTTTGTACGTCGTGTTCACAGAAGGGATCCGATAATGATAGCCAGCAATATCCACAACGGCAACCATTTCGATACAATAACTATTGTATAACAATCTCTATTTTTGTATCAAATGACGGCATATACGGATACCGTTAGCTTTACCCCCACCATTTGGGCTGAATACTCGTGGCGATCTGCAGGATCAGGCGCCCCCTGACGAGACAATGTACTCGAACCACACCTCTCTCATGTCTTGCTGTGAACTCCGTAGCTCCGTTACTTAGTGCCCGGCATGTCCACACAGGCTGGGGTACGAGGAGAAACCATAGATACTAATAAGAGACTAACATGGGGATGGCGTATAAGGGAGACACGGGCTTGATACCGGCGAAACGAACAGGGACCTGCGAGAGAGTGTCTATCTTCGCTTGTCAAGTTCTTCACTACATTTATCTCATCCACCAAAATCGAATATCATTGTACGCAGCCATTCGAGAAATAGCTTCAGAACCCAATGCGCCTAACGTAGAAATCCCCCCCTACGACTGTAGCTAATCTGCATGGACTATACCGCTAATCACTCTTAGGCGAAAAGCCACACAGCCTTCGTCCATAGGGCTGAGTAGAAGGCGGCCAACCAGACTTGTAAGCATATCGCATGAGCCAGGGGCCTAGAGCATTTCAGCAGAAAACGGCGTGGAGATCCATGCATGCCAAGGCTGCCGTTACCTACTGTAGCATCACGCTTTGAAGCCATCGCGTGTTATCACATCATTCCTATCAAAACATGTATTCCTCGGTAATGATAAACAGTATCGGTCCTTCTATGCCATCTCGATATACTGGTCACGTTGGAATCGAAATGTCTTTCCTTATGCCTCTTGATACTCCGCCGCTCTTGTCTCCCTACCAACCCCTGCATCTCAGACCAGAGAAAGAGGTACCTACTCGACCATATTAAACGCACTATCCCACCAAAAAGAACCAAAAGTACTTCGATGCAACCCACCTTCATAGTCTTACATAACACCACGACTTGAAACGAACGCCTCTCGTGTGCAGGACACATATACAGTACTGTCAGCACTGACGTCGACGATCCGCAATCTTGCATTGTAGCTATAATATCATCTTACAAGTGATTCATGTTTGACCTGTATGTCAGATACTGGTTTCCTGCATGGTACTTATCCTTCTCCATACTGCTCGCTGGCTATCAAGAGCCAAGCAATGAGTTCCATGCAAGATGCTTGATCGGGGTTGCATTACCTAAGTGCTCAGTAAGTCTTGTCCCAGAAGATAGGTGTCAGCTTTGTCCGATCTCGAAGGTTGCCATAACACTCTTACCTAGCTCAAACGCGCAGTCACACCTACGAGTACGAGATCCAACTCATACCAGTATTCAAGGGAGGGGTGGACAGGGCGGCCTTGGTGAGCAGAGCGATTTATTGAGTTCAAGGTAAGAAGGTAAAGCCCCCGAATTAACATACATAGGAGACAGCCATATGTAAAGCCATAATAGTAGCCCTCAGTCCGTTTCGATACTTAACAATTTTCCGGGTGGGTAGTGAACCAACTCCAACAAAACCTGGGTCATTATACAGAGTCTAAGATAGACTAGGCATATACCGGACTGTGATATCCAGCGGCAGAGCCCCCGTGGTATATTCCCGGCTGAGACGTGTTCGGTTGACATATAACCTGTTTACGTGTGCCACGAAGTTTTGGCAATCCGGACAGATTGGACGGCTGACCCATATCTGGGCCTTCCTCACCGAGATGGGCGCCACGGCCTCCAACATTGACAACTTTTCTCGCTTCTCAAGCTCGTTAAACTTGCGAGGGGACAAGGACAACCAAGATACGGATTCAGCAAGACGTTCTATCGAAGCAACCTCTTCAGGCAGAGGACCGAGCTCGTGTTCCAGGAAGAGATGCTGGTGGATAAAGTACGCAATCAACTGCTTTTCAGCGTGGCATGCGTGATACTGTCCTGGTGTCCCTTGATCATGATCGTACGGAGAGAGGCTGAACCCGATCGCTTGGCAGAGGCCAATCACCTCAGGAGTCCAATCCCTTCCTGCCACGTGGATATTGTTGTGTTCCCCGTGTCCCCAGCCGCTCATGGCGGCCACTGTCGGCAACTCCTTTGAACGATACATGACAGCAATAGTTTTCCACCTATTCGGTCGTTCAAAATGGGCGGTTAGCGTCAGGATATTGCCGTAGCTGGGTTCTTCCGTAAACGCCACTCCCCAAAGGTCGCGGCGGGCTTGTTGGGGTTCTTCCGTCGTGTCCTCGAGTAAGCGCACGATCTCTCTGCGGTCAAGATTCCTTTCATATGTGTTTTCCCGGTAGAACCTTGCTATTCTATGACGATGCTCATCATTATCTTCCGAGGGCCTGGCAAAGTCGACTGCCTTCAGGCGCCGGCCGTCTCGCACGCATACGAGGTTCTTGTTGGCGCCGTGACGAAGCAGGAGCCCAACGTTCTCGAGACGTCCCCACAGTGCGGCTTCCATCAGAGGTGTTATTCCCTTTTCATCTTGAGCGTTGACGTTGGCTCCTTTGTGGAGGAGGAGCGCAACCATGCTGTGACGCTCCTCGCAAACAGCCAAGTGCAATACGGTTCGGCCAGTAACATGTACGCTAGCGGATTCGGGTTCATCAGGGGAATCGGAAACAGGAGTCAAGCTGTGGGCTTCGACTCCATGGAGTAGGAGGTCCGACTCTGGTGATGTTTGGAGATAATCCTGTACATAACCGAGGTCTCCCAGGACAACAGAACTGGAAGCCATCATGATCCTGAGACTGTCGAAACTACCTATGATCTCGTTGCCTGGGTGAGTAATTGTCTCTTTAGCTTCGCTCCACCGAGGCTTATCTCTGAGGTTTCGCTCAAACTCATCAAAAAGCTCATCACGATCGTGTCTAGCGAAGTATGGCCCAGGGTCGGCCCTACCACTCACGAACAAGCCCCTCTCCTTGTCGATCGTGAACGAGGCCTCCCCCGTAGTGATATTGAAAGGGAATTTAAATTCGTAGTCCTGGGGGCTCCCTCTAAAGCAGTGCGATAGGCGCGTGTGACCGCTTTCTGTAAAGCCGTGCGAATGAATCCGTTTACAAAAGGGACAGAGAACATAGACCATCGACATATTCCACCACTGCACAGGAGCATCGGGTGGCTCTCGACTCGCTTGGCTGCTGTGGATTATGTTGTCGGAGCGATATATATTGTATGCCATCTTGGCTACCATTAGTACATTCAGAGGAATAATGACGGTGAGTAGATTTCTGTTCAGCTCGAGTTGTTTCATGAAAGCTTTCAAGGCAGGTAGGTATTTAGGCCCAAGGAAGCTGTACCTGTACCCGATGGCAAGAATGCCTGATTGGTTCTACACAGATGGTCACCTGACAACCAGCGGCCATGACCTGAGTGGCTAATTGATCGTGACGGACAGGATGGGGGGATGTATACTAGATTGTTATTATCTAGCTCACTCTACTATGGAGTTAACCAACACAGAGAAAGGAGGCTATGCTGAACGGACACTGGGCGCACCTACGTCAACGTGGGTTTATGTAAGCCTTGTTTCTCAATGAAAGGCTAAATGATACGTCACGAATTTATCAAGCCCCCCTGGCTTTCGATCAAGAATCGCTTTGGCTATAAGTCGTCCAGTGTAGTGTAATTCTAGACCCTGTTTGCACGAATTATCTGGCAGATCCACCACTTAGGCGCAGCATACTACAGAGAAGGGGACTTGGACAGTTTCAAGGGACGAGAGTCATGGCTCTAAAACAAAATATGGCAATATATGACCTAGTTTGAGGCCCGTAGGCGCAAAGACATTTAGAAATATGCGCCTCCCTGATATTGCCTACGCTTATGGCTACGCATGTTGCGGACCCGGACGCCAGTAATATGTTACAACCACAATAGGGCAGACTCCTCGTGTGAATATCCCGAACCATCATGAGCGTATGTGAATAGTCTAAGACGAGGACTCCCCCGGTTCTTCGTCACCTTCATCAGTAACCTTGTTTTAACCTCTTGACACGGGAAACCCAAGGACCATCTACAGGATTATCCTCTTTGAAAATCAACTGTCCCACCGGTCCTCCCGTCCGAGAAGAATCTAAGTCTAGGCAACGCCCAACCTCCGCACGTCGAGGTGGGAAGAAGCTCTCAAGGGTGGCCCAATCACCCTCGAGGCCGAAGACATATGCCGCCCCGCAGAATCTCCTAGTCCGTAAGCTGGCTGAAGCTCGCCGTGGCCCTCTCCTTGTCCACGGGCTGCGAGGCGCTCTCGCTCTCCGCCGGGTCTCCCGCATCCGCGTCCCCGCCGTTCTGGTCGTCGCCGTTGTCGTCTTTCCGGGCCAGGCGGGCCTTGGCCTCGGCCTCGAGCACCATCTCGCGGCGCTGCCACCAGCCCTCCTCGACCTGGGCGACCTGGTCGAGCAGGACCTCCTTCTCTCGCCACTCCTTGCGGTAGGCCTCCTCGGCCTCCTTGCAGCGCAGGCGCAGCTGCTTGCCCTCCTCGGCGGCCCACTTGAAGTTGGCCACGCACAGCTTGAACAGCGAGGCCATGTCCATGGCCAGCTCCTTGCTCGAGAAACCCTGCTGCTCCGTCAGCGGCGTGAAGAAGTCCGAGGCCACGTCGTCGCCGCCGTCGCCGCCGTCGACCGCGTCATCCTGCCCCGCCGCGTGCGACTGCGGCGTCTTGATGATGATCTTGAACTTGTTCGCCTTGGTCGTGCCCCCCGACTGCGCCTGCATCGACTTGGGCACCGGGTCCGAGGGCCGCAGCGCCTCCGTCTCGTGGACCGTCCGCATGTGCTTCGCGAGGGCGTCGGATCTGGTGAATGCGCGGTCGCATTCTGCACGCCCGGGTTAGTCATTCTGTGGTGCCGGCACATCGGAGATCAGACGGGGCACAGGGCTTACCGGGCAAGTAGCAGTAGAACGGCTTCTCCCTCGTGTGGCTTCTCATGTGGGCCTTCAAAGCATAGCCGCTTGCATGCGGTAGGCTCTTCCTCGGACAGCCGATCCATTCGCAGGTATACTTCTTCTGCCGGCTCTCGATGTGGTCGTTGTGTATATGCTCTACTAGCTTATCCATGTTGCCCAAGTCGTCCACCCGACACCCGTCCCAGGCGCACACGGTGACCTGTTCCTGGAACTCATCCTCGTCTAGTTTGGCATTGATCGGCGAATTAGGTATGTCGCCCGAGGTGTCTGAAGAGATATCTCCGTCGAGGTCGTGTTCCGCCTCTTGCTCTGGTTCGGGCTCTATGTGGACCGACGAGGAGGCTCTGGATATATCGCCCAGTTTCTGACGCTTCGAGGGAGGGAGCACTGGCTCGTCGATGAGACCGGTGTCATCGTAGTCGTTTTCGGCTTCGGGGGAGTCCGATGACAGCGAACTGATGGATGACGAGTCCTCCGACAGCAGCACCATTTTGCCTGCGACGGAGACAGAATTGACGCTTTGTCGTTCAAGTGGGTTGTGGGTTGAGTGTATCCGGTACCAAAGAAGGAGGGTCGAACGGTTCAGTGTCAATTCGCGGCGAAAACCGGTGTCGTTTAATCTATCGAATTATCGCGTGAACGAGTTGGAATTGAATCACTTCCCTGTTTCTATGGAATGGAGAGGCTGTTCAAGTGAGAAGGAGAAGGGCTGTGGACAGCAAACGGCTGCGATGTTTAAGTATTGTGCATGGTAAGCAACGTTTGCGCCGCGAAAGGCAGCGAGGTTAGTGACTACCGGTTAGGGGCGTGTACATGTAGTCGCGTTGAATGGAATGGCACGCAGCTACCTAATTCGAGACCCCATGGGTAGGTACGAAGGTACATCCATACGTGCACAGACAATCTCCAGGGCCTAAGGTTAGGTTGCCTTAGCAGCTTAGGTAACCAACATCGGCCCTCGGGGGACAGGGAGAGGTAGGAGAACGTCCATGCCCAGCGGGTATGTACCTAAAAGAGAGTGAAATGACGCAGCCACTCAGCTTGCCTGCCTGCCTGCTTGCCTCCCAGCACAGATGAATGAGCCTGTGAGCGCTGAGCTGGCGCTGGGCAACCTGGGCAGCACAGTACAGATTACCTACGCAGTACATAAGGGTCCAGCCAAAAAGGAGGATCTAGACAGCCAGGCACTAAAAACACAGCCCACTTAATGCTCTTTCGTAATGACCTGAAGTTGGCAGTAGGCACAGTCGAATTCCACCCTCACAATCTTCCAAAACCACATTTCTCAAGCATCCAAGCGACGCTTGACTCGGTGTCCTCTACGCACCCGTATACTGTCCCTAAGCGAGGCATTTCGTCTCATCGAATTGACCGCAATACTCGTGCTTTTCTCTGCCCGCGAGCTCGAGCAAACTGAAGCTCCCCTGTTGCAGTTGCTGTCTGACATCACCGCCTACGAATTTACTCCTATCAATTCGACCAATTTCTACGGGCAAAACACCAATCACCGCGCCCCAGACAGCGCAACACCTTACCGAAAATGGCCTCACTGAATCTGTCTATAAACGGTCCCTCTATCAAGAGTAGCTACCAGGGAGTCGTCAACGCCCCGGCCCCGCCGTCTGGCAGCTCGTCCACCTACGCCCATTGGGCTCTGTTCTCCGTCCAAGCTCCCTTAGCGAGTGCTTTCCAGGACAGTGGCAGCAAAGAAAGCATTCTCAAGGTCCAGACAACCGGCTCCGGCGAGATCGAAGAGCTCACCGAAGACTTCAGCGAGGGCCGCGTACAATTCGCTTTCTTGAAAGTCATAGATCCCAACACCGCCCTGCCCAAATATGCCCTGATCGCATGGGTCTGTCTGCTCCTCTTTGCCATTGCATGGTGATACAAGGCTAACTGTCCACAGTGCGGTGGGGGTGTTCCCGAGAGAACGAAGGGCTACTTCACGAGTCATCTCAATGCTGTCACCAAAGTCCTTCATGTGCGTAGATGGGCTTGCCACATACGCAATGACCAATGGCCAGGCTGACGACGTTTAGGGGTACCACGTACAAATCACTGCTCGCTCCGAAACCGATATCGAGCCCGCAAGCATCCTACAGAAGATTGCCGATGCCTCCGGTTCTAAATACACCGCCGGAGGAAGTGCACCTGTCAAGGCTGGAGGTCCACCGCCTGCGGTAAAATCGAAGCCCCTCTTCCCTTCCACCGCGGGCTCATCCAGCGCCTTCAACCCCATTGTTGCCGCACGAAACTCGACTCTGCGATCAAAGGACGATGATGGCTGGGGCGATGCGCCTCAGATCTCTTCTCGGACCAACCTCGAAAAGGTGGAATCGGCGTATAAGCCGACCAAGGTCAACATGGCCGAGTTGGTGAATCAAAAGCAACAGACCTCGAATTTCAACGGTTCGAGTCAACGCGACGATGATTCGGGTGATGTGGTCAGGGGTGGATACCAACCAGTTGGCAAGGTCGACATTGCTGCTATTCGAGCACAGGCCAAGGAGAAGCAAGACAACAGGCCAACACCAGTTAAGGGTGCTTATGAGCCGGTGGGCAAGGTTGACATTGCCGCCATCCGAGCTAAGGCCCAGAAGCCAGAACCTGCGCAAGAACCTGCGCAAGAACCTGCGCAAGAAGCCGCCGAAGAACAGCCTAAGTCTCTCGCAGAGCGAACCGCCGCATTCACCCAACCCCAGCGCTTGACGGAACTGCCCAAGCCCAAGGTTGCCAAGAAATGGGGTGGTGCCTCTGCATTCACGGGCACCAAGGCGCCTACTCCTGGGGCCTTGGGTTTCGGTGGGCCAACACCCGCCCCCGCCGCCTCTGCCCCTGTCGGAGCCGCTAGCCGTACCTTCGCCGACCAGGGAGGAAAGACTCCAGCCCAGATCTGGGCAGAAAAGAAGGCAGCACAAGGAGGTGCTCCGGCGAATATCAGCCCCCAGCCTACGGCATCTCCGATCACGGCGCAGCAGAGTGGAGGATGGCAAAGCGGCTACAAAGGCAAGAGCTGGGCGCCTGTTCAAACGGCCGGATACGCACGAGGTATCCCGGGCCAGAAGACTGGAGACACTGTAAACAGCCAGGAGACTCCCGCATCCCCCGGAGAAGGCGTTGGTGCTTTGCGGGATCGCTTCAAGGAGACAACACCAATTGCGCCCGCGCCGCCTTCTGCTCCGACACGTGCGGTAGAAGACGAGCCGGGACCGCCGCCTCCGCCTATGGGTACACGGCCTGCGACTGACAATGTATCGAGAGGATTCGCGCTTCCTGGCATGCCTCCTCGTCCGCCGCCGGTTACGGACGAGGAAGAAGAGCCCGAGCGGTCGCCATCACCTATTCGCGTTGCCGTACCCGTCCCTCGTGAACCCGAACCTGAGATGGAGCCAGTACACGAGCCGCCTCGAGCCCTCCCCGTCCGCCCCATCGAGCAGGAGCTGCCCAGAGAGGAAGAACTGCCCGAGGAGGAGGAAGCCCACGACCCCCGTGCGGCCGCCACCGCGGTGGCCGAGAACCAGTTCGGCCAGGCTCCCGTGGCCGAGGCTGCGGCTGCTTCGGGCGGAGGCAAGCGCGCGCTGATCCAGTACGATTACGAGAAGGCGGAGGACAACGAGCTGGAGCTCCGCGAAGGCGAATTCGTCACCAACATCGAGATGGTCGACGACGACTGGTGGCTGGGCACCAACGTCCACGGCGAGAGCGGCCTGTTCCCGAGCAACTACGTCGAGTTGGTCGACGACGACGACGTCGACGCATCTGCGCCGCCGCCCCCTCCCGCCCTAGCGGTACATGCGGAACCGGAGGCCGAGCCCGAGCCGGTGGCGGCTGCCGGGCCCACGGCCACGGCCCAGTTCGACTACGAAGCGGCCGAGGATAACGGTAAGTACCGCCAGCAACCCCTGCCTTCCTGATGCATAGTTTCGACATAGCTAACGAGCGCTACAGAATTGAGCTTCCCCGAAGGCGCCACGGTCACGAATCTGGAGTTCCCCGATGAGGACTGGTGGTTCGGCCACTACAAGGGCGACACCGGCCTGTTCCCCGCGAACTACGTGCAGCTAGACCAGTGAGGAAGTACATGGTAAATTACACTCGGCTAGGTATGTAGGAAGTGGGCAGTGATGACGACGGCAACGGACCACCACAATCAACGAAGATGACAAAAAAATACAAGAAATGAAAGCTGTGTTGTCGGCTGGAGGTCATTTGTTTTGATTTGTCGAAGGGAGAGAGAGGGGGAAAGAGTGCACAATGTACTTCCTGTGAATGAAAGAGACAAGTGGTAGTCTGTCGGTTGGTCAGTCGGTGGGCAGTCAGTCAATTCGGCTGCTTATAGAGACGGAAAGACGGGGAGATACCGAGGCTTTTCTAAGAATTGCTGTCCTTAAAAAAAGAGAGGGTAAATAGCTGGGCTGGAAAAAAAAGAGATTTGATTATTCAATTAGCATTATTTGTTTACAATGGCTGTCAGGCCAATTAGTCCCTATGCCTTACGTAGTATACCTACGTAGTCTAGGTACATGTATCCAGGTACCGATATGTCTCTGTTTAGCGCATGTGAGATCCTGCTCTCCGGGACACTGGGTAAGTGAGTACATGGAGGTAGGCCTGGTAGGTGAAGATCGATGTCTAACATCGCAAAGGATGGGAACCCCTGCTTATGATGGTGTATATATAGCCTGCCGAAAGGTGTCAAAGGATAGTTATACTCTGTATGTATTTTCGAGTATAGCTTCTTCAGCATGTAAACTACGGACGAGTATATACATAGTATATACTATGAGTGGCGCGCACACATTCTTGCTCGCACATAGTTGAGCGAGAAGTTGAGAATGAAAGAAATGCAGGCTTCTTCATATAATAATGGGCCAAACCCGGAAACTCGTTATTGGCAGCCTTATCCGGCATCGCCATCCACGTTCCACGCAAGCCTGTCCGTACCACACACGCACACACACAACCTCTGCCCGCTTAAATTTCTTCCGAGGTACAGGTCCCCCGCGGCTCGGTACATATCCTGGGCTACCAGGGTGCGTAATATTTCGGGCGCATTTTACGATGTACGAAGTAGATCATAGGTGTGCTTCTGGAAAAGTGAGTGAAGAATTTTGTAGGCATATACTAGACATAAAAGCACAGTTGTCGCATGGGCACGTTGCCGTGGTTCACCTAAAGCAGTGGACGAGACTATGCGTGCCAACACATGCACATGGGACGTCTTTCGCTGTCCAGAATCCAGACACCTTAAGAAAAGCCCGATATGGAACGTGGACGTGCGTGTCTACGTGTATAGGTATGTGGCTGAGCTGGCAGGCAGGCAGGCTGGCAGGGCAGGGCCGGACACGAGTCGAGTTGAGTCCAGTTCGAGTCGCCGCACCGCATGTCTTGGCGGTGCTATGTAGACCACGCCGCCCCGGTACCCACCCAACAATCGATGGCGAAATGCGAAATGCTACCTATGCTGCATCCGGGATCGTCGTTTCATGGCCGTCGCGCGCGCGGGGATCTGGGTCATACATAGTACATACACTAGATAACATACATACCAGCTAGTCGGATATCTCGGCTTTTAGCGCGGACTTCGAGATGTCAGACGGGGATAGGCAGGTTTCAACTGATGTATAACGAACTTAGGGTCTCTACTGTACATACGTGCTGGATCCATAGATAACAGAACTACCTATTATACGAGTCAAGGGAAGAGACGCTGTCGGCTGTCAATATGTACAGAGGAGGAGGGCCTGGGGCGTTAAGGAGTGGTCTCGAGACATGCATACAATAGTACGGTAATAAGTCCCCGTAGTACGTATCGTATCTAGGCCGAGTCGCTACATACCTAGGTAAGCCGGCTCGCTCTACCTGACCCAGAGGAGATCACGATGTTGTTCACAGGAGGATGTTGCGACGTGCGACATTGCAACGGTCACCCAGGCACAAGTGCTCTCAATTGACTAATCTCATCCTATTTTAATATCTGAAGCACTGACAGTGGGCGGGAGGAGAGGAAAGTCGCAGCTCCAACTCGAAGCCATGACAACTACGGATCCGGGTTTCAAGATCGGTGTTGCGTGCGGAGTGGCACTTCACCTGGGCAGCAACAGCAATGGAATGATACCCTGGGCTTGTCTGGTGAAGTACATACTGCGTATTGTGGCGGCGGTACGAAGCTTGCATGCAGCCTGGGTCTGTATGTACATATCCGGACATGGATATAAGAAGCTGAGCCACTTTGGCTGGCGCAGTGAATCCTAGAATCCAATGTTACCTTCCAATGTCAATAGGCTTGGCTTGCTGGACAAGCAAGTTAAGAAGATCCATCTAGATGTAACTTATCGTAAGGCGGTTTGCCTCGTTGCAAGCCAGAATCAAAAGCCAACAGCTGGAGGTCTGCAGACATATGAGCTGGCATCACCACCGGCAAATGGTAGCCGTGTACGTAGACGGAATGGATACGATGCAATAACACTTCGTACCTATGTAGTAGCAACATCCATTACCCGCTGGCAGGGCAGGTTCTCACCATTGAAACCCCGAAGCTGCAGGTTAGCCACTCCAGGTACTGCGTCCCCTACATGTACATACCCAGGCAGGTGTCTATACCGGAAATGGGACAAGTACAGCGCCCATCAATGAACCCTCCGACTGCGATGGCCAATAAAGATCATGTACCATTCCCTCCACCGCTACCTACATGGGACAATAAATCAAAAAGTAGCCCATCCAAATCTCTACTGCGCATGTGTAGTAGGCAACCTAAAACCGCTCCCGACCCACCATCTTCTTTCGGGGTCTCCCAGCTACCAACCACTGTCCATCCTCTCTTCGACCTTTGTCGTTGCGACCACTTCTCTCTCTCTGCTCTCTCCACAACCCGTTTTCATTCAATCTTCCGAGTGAGAGTTACTATCGCCGAACACCAGAACTTCAACAGGTTTGCTTCCCCCTCCAGCTTGACGGCGACACACGAACAAGACTTTGCTTTACGTTCTTGGCGGGCTGAAGCTGAATCAAGCTTTGAAGCTTTCGCACCGCACCCTTGCCCCATCTCCATTTCCCTGCGTCGTTCAATCTCTTGGCTGACATTCCCTCGAGCAAGCGCAAAAGAACCACCACCGGCCAACCGCAACTTCAAATCGCCCTATCTACTCTTTCTAGATGTCGAGCGCCGATTACTATCACGGGCAGCCTCACCAGGGCCCGGGCTACGGCTACCCGCCCCAGCAGCCTCAGCCTGTATGTCGGCGATCCATTCCTCCCATTGATCAATTCCCCGTCGTAGTCGAGATACCGTCTTAGTTGCCCTTTGCCTTACCAGTCCGCCAAGCCCTATTTTCTCACTACCCATCTTGTATACACCAATAATACACATCCGTTGCGTCCCACGTCGCGACTGCCAAGCCCAAGTCTTTACATCGTGCGCGCGCGATCTCATTACATGACGTCAATACAATACAATACAACAAGCTTAATCATCATCACCGTCATCACCGTATTCACTTACACGTTCAACTTTACCTCTACATCACAATACATATAACACATGACAGCTCATTTCCAAACACTTGAATGCTAATATATATTTTTCTTTCGCAGGCCTACGGTCCGCCGCAAGGACAGTACTACGGGCCGCCGCAGGGCCAGCCGCAGATGCAGTACCAGCCGCAACAGCCGCCGCCGCAGCAGCGCCGGAAGGGCGGCGGCGGGTGTCTGCAGGGCTGCCTGGCGGCGCTGTGCTGCTGCTTCGTGTGCGAGGAGGGTTGCGAGTGCTGCGCCGACTGCTGCGAGTGCTGCTTCGAGATGTGCTAAGCGCAGGCGAATACTACGAACAACCGAAGACAAAGACTTCTTTTAAGAGAAAAAAAAAAGCAAGAAAATGAGACTACCTCTCTACCAACCAACCAACCAACTATCCACCAACGACCTACGTTTGAATATCTAGTCGAATGGGTCGGTCAGTCTGGTGGTGGTGATGGTGGTGATAGTGACGGTCAATATGTATAATGGATCATGCATGACGTGATTGGATGGGTGGGCAGGCAGGCAGGCAGGGTAGGCAATGGATGGGCGATGGGGCATACCTGAGGTGAAACTATTGGGGGGTGGGGAGGCAGTTCAGCTATATTCAGCTTGTAAATGAAGAGAACAAGAAATCATGGCCGCATCTTTCATCCTTCTTGCAAAGGCTTGCAGGCCGCATTGATCACGCTTCCTTGATTGGTATATTGGCTTTTTTCGTTGCGAAGAGAAGCGAACAGGTAGATATCACGTGTGGGTGTGTGGGCGTGTATGTAGCCATTGGATTTCCCTACAGGTTTTGTATAGAGGCCTCAAGTCAACGGGGGCTTCAGAGAACTATATGTGGTACAAATTTGTCCTCCAGGTGTTGATGTTCTAAGTCTTCATAACAAGACATGACATATAATATGGCTTATGTTCTCGTACTCGTGAGATTGGGCTCATCCATCCTCGTTTTGGACAACCTGATTTTAAAGGAATGACGAATCTCACGTCATTGGGTATCAGGGGGATGATAGCAGGTAAAGGAGGTCTGAAGTACTTGTATGCATGCACGGTTGAGACCAGCGTAACTGACAGCGTAAGTTGTGTATCAAGCAAGGATAGGAAGTGGTAGGTAGTCACACGTATATATGTACTGCATCACTAGCCAGTATCACAACGTCACTCGCTCATCTCTTTGATTCTTGGTCATGCATACTGACGGACACAGAAACCAGGTCCAGTCATAGATATATATCTTTGACCTTAGAACCGCCAAGCCCCTTTTATCCTTACCCATCCCATTCACCTTCCTACGAACCCTACCAAGCCACGTACCTCCCTCCAGACCAACTAGGTACCTACAACCCCTTCTTCTTGTTCCCGAATGGGAAACCGCTGACCCGCTTGTCAGTACCGGTACGCCGGCTGATGCGTGTGCGCTCGCCGCCTATTGGGTAACCCCAGAGTCAGCATGTATATATACCCCAAGATAATAGGTTGAAAGGCCCCAAGCCCTATCTCACCCGATAGTCTAAGCCCCAGACATCGCGAGTGGACAGATATATCTCCCGGAATAATAGGCTGCTTAAGATAGGAGACGGATCAAGAATGCCGGGATACGTACCGAATAGCAGGCACCAGAGACCAAAGGATGCCAGCACAACGCTGCCCACGAATCCAAGGACGTAGCCCGTCTGCTCCGTCTTGCTGTACTGCGCCCAGCATAAGAAAGCTGTCGTGCCGTGGTGCAGGGTTGTGAGGAGGAGGACCGGGGTGGCGTAGGGAGAGGGCTGGGTGGCGGAGGTGGCTGTTGTGAGTATGTGTTAGTCCATCTATAGCTTTGTATCTTGGCTGGAGGAGTAGCAGATAGGGTTGTTTCTTCTTTAGATATAATGCATATGTCCCCATGGGTAGCGAGAGCTCATGAACTACCTAATATATCCATCCACAGGCAGGAGAAACGGAGGGTAAAGCATAAAACGAGATAAGCAGCAGAAAGCAGCAGCAAGCAGACGGACAGACATACCCTCATCCACGGCGGACCCCAGCGGCAGACACCCCGTCAGGACGACGGTGACGAGGCCGAGGGCCGCGAGCGCGAGGCCCAGGGAGCGGGCGAAGTAGTTGGCGACGACGCCGGCCGGCCCGTGGGGCGCCGTCGCGACGGTGGCGTCCTCGCTATCTATCGTCAGCAGCCCGTTGATGGCCTGCGGCCACAAGACGAGCGGCGCCGCCTGCAGCAGGTGCCAGGCGCACGAGGCGAAGCTGTAGCCGGATATGGCCTATGTCTTTGCGTGAGCTTGGGTGTAGACGGCTTAGGATGGGGAAGTTGGGGGTACTTACGTCCATTTTCACGATGCGATGTGATGTGTGATGTGTTGCTCTGCCTGACGTCTTGGGTAGGTTGGGTGGGTTTCGGGCTGTCGTGCTGTGCCTGTATACCTAGTAGTTGAGGATGTTGCTCGGGCTGAGGATTGAAGGTATGGATGTGAAATCAGAATACCTCGGGCTTTATAAAAGCTATGAGAGCGGAACCTATGCATGTGTTTATGTATGTATGTATGTACGTCTCAAGCTTGCTCTCACTTACACAGAAGTATGAGGTAGCTTCAAAGATCTCACCGATGATCCCAGCTCCTTGGCAGCCGGGAGTCCTGGGCCCAGGCCGCAAGCTCGACGTCATTGGTGAAGTCAAATGCGACGCCGGTGATTGGGTACCTCTCAGACAGTACAAAGTAGGCAAAGGGACATTTGCACACGGTACAGTAGCCAGTGATCAGGAGTGAGGGGCACAGTGCAGATGCAGATGGCGATCCTACCCCGCCTAAAAAGTTCTAGGGTCTAGTGGCCAGCAGCAGCAGCAGCAGCCGCCAGAAGCCGATTTCGCATGTGGTAATTTGTAAGTTGCCATCCACCCCATTGCAGACGGCCAAAAATTCCGAGCGCATTTCAAAGCAGAAGTCGCATCTCCGGTTCAACCAAGCAGCACCTCCACGAACCCAATCAATGCAGTTATTTTCTTGACATATCTATCCTAAGAGTCGAATCTTATTCCTGCATACGAGTCCATAACACAAACAAACCCTTCTTCTCCTCAACACATCCATTCCATACAACTCTACCATCTTGCATGACATAACTGTACACACCAGACGTGCGTGCCCCGCCACTCTACCTACTCTCTCGCCTCGAGGATCGAGCCAACGAGTTATCGCAACTCGCCTCAACTCCGACCCTACCTAAACCACGCAAACCCAAATCACCTCCCGAGGCTCCCGAGCCGAGGGGCCATTTCTATATACACACGATGTCCGCGATCCTCTCCGCCGACGACCTCAACGACTTCATCTCGCCCGGCGTAGCCTGCATCAAGCCCGTCGAGACGCTGCCCGCCGCGCCGCCGCCCCCGACCCAACCGTCCCCCTCCGACCTCGAGCACGAAGTAATCCTCGACGGCGCAGCAGCAGCAGCAGCCAACGCAAACGCAAACGGGAACGGAAACGGGAACGGAAACGCGCCCGCGCAGATCTCGCTGACGGACTGCCTGGCCTGCTCCGGGTGCGTGACCTCGGCCGAGGCCGTGCTCGTGAGCCTGCAGAGCCACGCCGAGCTGCTGAGCGTGCTGGACGCCGCGCCGGCGCTGCGCGTGGTACCGGCACCGCCACCACAGACATCGAATGGCAGTAGTAATGGTAACGGGACGACGACGACGAAGAAATGGACGGTCGCCGGCCTCGAAAACCCCGACAGCAAGCTCCTGGTGGCGAGCGTGTCACCGCAGACGCGCGCGAGCCTGGCGGCGGCCGCGGGCGGTGGCGTGGGCGCGCGCGACGCCGGGCGCGTCGTCGAGCAGCTGCTGATGGGCGAGCAAGGGCTGCGGGCGGGCGGCCGGTTCAACAGTGCGTTTACGTGGGTGGTGGACACGAACGCGGCGCGGGAGGCGTGTCTGGTACTAGGGGCCGAGGAGGCGGCGGGCGAGATTAGCAGCAGCAGCAATAACAGGGTCACGAAGAAGCCGATCCTGTCGTCCAGCTGTCCCGGCTGGGTATGCTACGCCGAGAAGACGCACCCGCACGTGCTGCCGCACATCTCGCGGGTCAAGTCGCCGCAGGCGCTGACGGGCACGCTGCTCAAGACGGCGCTAGGCCAGACGTTAGACATAAGCCCCGACCGCATCTGGCACCTCGCCGTCATGCCGTGCTTCGACAAGAAGCTCGAGGCCAGCCGCGAGGAGCTCACGGACGCCGCGTGGAACAACGGCAAGGACGGACGGCCGGGCCGCGGCGTGCGCGACGTCGACTGCGTCATCACGAGCAAGGAGATACTAATGCTGGCCGAATCGCGGAACATTGATTTATTCGGACTATCCAAGAGCCCGGTCCCCGCCTCCCTACGAACGCCCTTCCCCGACCCTACTCTACACAGATTCTTCTTCCCCCCCTCCCCGCACAGCCGAAGCGGCGGCGGGCAACAATCAGACCCCGCGGCGGGCACGTCAGGGGGCAGCCTATACTACACGCTGCAGTACATATCCGCGCGGCACTCGGGCTCCCGGATCGAGACGGCGCGGGGCCGCAACGCCGACGTGGCCGAGTACACGGTGGTGGCGTCGGCGGAGGAGGGGGGCAAGCCCATCTTCAAGGCGGCGCGGTACTACGGCTTCCGGAACATCCAGAACCTGGTGCGGAAGCTGAAGCCGGCGAGGCCGTCCCGGATGCCCGGCGCGACGAGGGCCGTCGGGGGAGGGGCCGCGAGGAAGCCGGCGGGTAACAAGTCGAGCGGCGGGCTGGAGTACGCCTACGTCGAGGTCATGGCGTGCCCCGGCGGCTGCACCAACGGCGGCGGCCAGATCAAGGTCGACGACCCCGTGGTGCTGGAGCGGCAGGGGCGCGACGCCGAGGCGGAGAAGCCCGGGCCCCAGGAGCAGAAGCAGTGGCTTGCGCAGGTCGACGAGGCGTACTTCTCGGCCGGGGACGATGAGGATGGTTCCGACGCGGAAGCTGGTGAGAGCTTCGCAGACCAAAACGGGGACATGGCGATGGGTGATATTAGTGACGTGGTAGGCGGCATTTCCCCGTCGTACATTCGAGATACCCTGGCGCATTGGGCGGACATGACCGGCATAGACGTCGACAGGCTGGTCTCGACGAGCTACCGCGAGGTGGTCAGCGATGTGGGCAAGGAGAGCAAGACCACCGAGACGGAGAGGGTGGTCCAGCTGGCCTCGAAGATTGGCGGCGGGTGGTAGTGGTAGTGGTAGTTCGTTAGTTGGGTAGGAGGATGTGCTACTACTACTACTACCCGAGCAGTATCGTTTAGCTAGCGGGGTTTTGGTTGGGATCATCGGCATATTGTTTCAATGTCTTCTTCTCGGTTGTCCAGCATATTATAGGTTAGAGCATGGATAAGAGCCCACCCACAACCCACAGAGAGATAGGTAGTTAGCAGCAATGTTCATCCGCTAGTACCCCTGGCGCCGCCACCGCCGCCTCCGCCTCCGCCGCGTCTGGCGAACCCAAACCCGCCTCTCCCGCTCCCGTCGGGGCCCCGCGGTGCGCGGATAACCTGGTCCTCCTCCCGCGGCGTCGATCGTCGGTATAAGGGCGCGCCGCCATCGCTGTTGCCGTTCCCCCCTCCTCCTCCCCCTATCCCTCGCTGTGACCCCGGCTTGGGCGAGTAGTTCGGATCGTAGAGCTCCCGGCTGCCGGACCGTTGCCCGGTGCTGCTGCTGCTCCTCTCCACTCCTCCTCGGCTGTCGTTATGCCGGTGCGCGTATCCCGCTCCTCCTCCTCCTGCTCCTGCTCCTCCTCGCCCCCCTCTACCCCTTCCCCGCTGGTGGTGGTGGTGGCCCCCCCGCCCGTCCGCCGACCGCGGCGGCGTCAGGTTCCCCGGCGTGGGCGTGGACGCGCCGGACGAGGGGTTCGAGCCCGCCGCCATCGTCGTGGTATTATTATTATTATGATTATTATTATTATTGCCCCCACCTCCCGTTCCCCCAGAAGTCCCGAAGATCTTGGCCCGCGCCTCGTCGTACCGGCGCTGCTTCTCCTCGCGCTCGCGCAGCTGGCGCGCGCGGACCTCCTCGGGCGTCGGCTGCTGCTGGGCCTTCTTGTTCTCCGCGTCCGAGTCGTCCGAGTCCCCGCCGTTTAAGGTCCGAGTCCGGGACGTGCCGGGGCCGGCGGGCTTCCGCGTCAGCACCCGCACCGCCGGCTTGAAGTCGCCGCCGCCGCCGAAGGCCGCGGTGGGCGGCGGCGCGGTTCGTGTCGCTGCGCTCAGGTACGCGAGGGTTTGCTGCTGGGGCGGGGGCGCCTCGCTGGGTGTGGGGGAGGGCATGTTAGTTTCACACTTCACACTTGGGGGAGGTTCTGGGTTTGGGTTCGGGTTTGGTGAAGGTGGTTTTCGATAGGGGAGGGCCAGGAAAGAGTGGGAGATGGGTAGATAGACAGTGTAAAAGTCGGGGGGTTATAAAAAGTCCGGGGGGAGGGGGGGGGGGCATAGATTTAGGGACTTACGCCGATTCCCAGAGCCGCCTGTTCGACTCGGCGTGCTGCGCCAGCCGCTCTGCCTTGCTCAGCGGGGGCGCCTGCGGCTCGAGAGGCGCCCCCTCGGTCTCGGCCTTGTCGGCCTGCACCTCCCAGTCGTCGTCCTCCCAGGCATCGGGGACCTTTGTCGTTGTGGTTCGCTTCGTCATTGTGTGTGTATGTATGTATGTATGTTTGTGTGTGTGTGCGCGCGCCTGCATGGGACGTGAGTGGGATGAAACTCGTCGAGCACGACCAGAAACACGTATGCAAAAAAAAGAACTTGCTGATCCCCACGCGTATGCCCGATCTTCAAGGCCTCCCTGTCGCAGTTCTATATTATATTTGCAGGCTGGCGTAAGTGGGCAGTTATATCAGCACCGGGACAGGAGGAGTGATGAGGGCTCGGGAATGGAGATGGGGGGTAGAGAACTTGGACTGTGTCGTGCCCCTTCCACTACGCCCCTCTGTAACCCCCTGGCTTAGGTTGGATCTTATTTGGGCTACAGGGCTATTTTTCCCTCTTCGAGGTTAATTACGTAGTAGAGTTGTAGTGGGTCTGAGGCTCCCCGCGGGCCCAATCAGCGCTTGGTGGAAGGGTACCTGATAGGTAGCAGGTACGTAGGTCGAGTTGGTTGGCGCTGCCGTCGACTGACCTCATCTTTGTGATACAGCACCGTACCTGCCTAACCAACCAATACTTCACTAGATCGGTCGGAGGATTCGCCGCATCAAAGAAACCTCACCCAGTTCTGTTCCGCTATCATCTATCACGGGAATCGTCTGTCCTAACATAGGATTTCGATACCCCAGTAAATTCCTATACCGGCGTCACTGCACACACAGTACCGGTACATCTGTCGCCTGCTCACAAAACATCCCATTTCCACATTCTCGGTGTAAGTGGGCTTCTGGCCCCGATATACTACGTAATAGCGAGCTCTCCCCATCTAACATGCCGGTACAGGCAACCTGTCGTTGCACTTCTTTTAACCATGCAAGACAACACGCCTGCTCGGCCTGGCCTGCTCGGCCAGCTGCACACGCCAAACCAATCATTCAGCGAGGCGTCAGCGAACACTGCTGCAGTCCAGACACCCGACTCCTCTAAGGCAGGCCAGATGGCGGCGGCAGTAGCAGACTGGATGGACAAGAAGAGCAGGGAGGAGGTCGACTGGGCCAAGACGAAGCTCAGCGACCAGAAGTTCAACATGAGTAAGTCGTTCCTCCCCTCTCCCCCTCCCGTGTCTCTTATACCCCTCATCCATACGTGGCATCCGGTGTTGGGTTTCCTCGTTCTCGTAACACTACTGTTGTGATGGGGGTGAGGCCCAACCTGTGAATGAATGGCGTTGGCTGATGGATCTCATCGTAGGCGATTATCCGGACCCCCTGCTGCCGCGCCAACATCCCCAGTCCAAGTTCTACCCCCAGGGGGTCACGGCAGAGACCGATGCGTATTTGCAGTCGGTCATCGCTAGCGTCAAGAGATCTGGACCGGCGGCATGATCGGGGATGGCATCGTTTCTGCGTTGAGTCTTTGGTGTCCTTATGCCGGCGAGGTCATGCTGCATTTAACGCTCGATACACGACGTTTCATCTGTGCACCTCACTTGAAAGGGCTCTTGGGGAGTTTCATACAGGCCACTCGGTATTCTAGTATTCTATTGATGAAATAGCAAATTTCAGTGTCTTTGCTCCAAGCATTGTGTCATGGGATCATTCAAGTTCGACGCGTACATCCTGACAGTGGCCATGAACTCTACCTGTCTCCATGGAACTAGGTTGAGAAGCTTGGCAGATATGAGAGACCACCTTCACTCTCGCCCATTGCTGCGTTAGGCAGCTCGGGGATACCAATGATCCTCGGTACTTTCATGATGAGCATGTGAATGAAGTCTCTTCGGATGGTTAAGACGCCAGGGATCTTTCATGAGCTTCTGGTACGAACAATCTGCAGTGATGTTCATATGAAGGTGGTTCACGTATGCTTATGATATGGTCCTTACGGTTCCAAGGTCTTTTCTGATATAAAGCTTCAAGAGTGTTCGATCTCGTATCATAAATAGTTCAATCGAGGTTACCTCCAGCCTGGGAAGCTAGCCGTGAGAACGAGACCTATTCTAGAAGGTTTTCACTTTTCTGTGAGCTTGAAAGCTTCCTGTGATTGTCACTGAATACAATTTAACTAAAGTATTTAATCAATAATTATATGGTAACGATATCAATAGCTATTGCACTGTTAGTGTTAACCAGGGGCTATATTAGATATCAAGGATATGTTATATCTTTCCACAGCTTATCCAGGAGCCGGTATAAGCTCTCGTGCACGAAGCTGTTACTTATCATGTAAGTTGCCTAGGTAAAGAGCCAAGTGGTATGGTTCATGATAGCAACTCAACTTTATACCTGGGTGACGGCTGGTTCGCAGCAGTCCCACAGCTACCACTGTACCAGGCCCTGTTGCCAGCCCCCAAAAGAGTGTCTAATGCAATGGTCGGTATACATTGAAACTATGGCGGACTTTAACGCTTCGCCCGTGGCTATGTATAAGTATTGTATTTTTCTCATGTCTTTAAAGGAGCAGAGTCGGTTTCTTAAATCTGCCGTAACTAGGAATTGGGGATCATGGAAGGGAAGGTAGATTCCCAAACTAAGGGGAGTATGGTGGCAGCGAAATAGATGCGAGAGCCTCATGTAACTCGGTCAATAGTTTCTGTCAAATTGATGAGAATATCCTGCTCTTTCCCGAATTGCATGAATTCCTAGCTAGACCACACCACTGTGTAAATTCTCGGCTGCCCAGCAACTTGGTACCCAGCCTCCTACCAACTCTTCTTCCTCCTACCACCTCCATTTCGACAACTTTGAGTGTGGGATTTTCACGATCCGAGAATCCCTAAATACTCAAAGTTGGGTTTTCTAATTTATCTGACCTACCCTGCCTTACCTCGCCCACAATCCACTCCGCATACGATCATCACGCTGTTCTACTACACCACAAATACAAATAACTATGATCCACTAGCCGCTTCACGGTGATCTTTCCTTAGTCAATACTTCCTTTCCTTACACCTTTTATTGTTTACAAGCATTTCCCAAGCTGCACTGGATACCTTACTTCTCAACCAGCCTCTCTGGGGGACACCTCTTCGCCGAAACTGAAGTTCCAGTTACCACGCTGCCAATTTCATCATCACTTGACCCTGCCCCAGAAAATCCAAACACCTCGAGTTCCTTTTAAAAGAGCCGCCTGCCCACATCACGACTTAGTTGGTCCTCTCAAACTAACCCCATAGCCAGCCCGCCTTCCGCCATCTTGTAAGGCAAGCCACAAGCATCAGGAATCCACTGCCACTTCGGACTACATCGACAAAATGGACACTTCCCCGACGACTCCGAAAAAGCAGGTGGCTCCTGTAGGAGCCACCTTGCTGACTCCTCCTACCACCCTGCCTAGGAACCTCAGTGTTCAAATCTATGATCGTCAAGGGGGGCTAGTTCCTGGCTCACCCCAGAGAACTAACGACATTTCTCCCGTCAGTATCCTAGAGCGCCGGCAAAGACAACGAGCCCACACTTCCATCCAAGCTACGACCACTCAACCTGGCATAGACATCAGCTATTCCTCCTGCTCGTCCCCCACTTCTTCAGGCAAGAACGACACTATCAACATGGCTGGAAGCGATCACGACCATGATTCCGAGGCAGAGTACGAGGGCGAGCACGACCCTCTCGGAACCAAGAAGTGGCTCCGCTCCTTCAAGGACCCGGCCGAGCGCCGCAAGCACTTCCAGGCGCTCACGCGCAGCTTCTGGCCGAGCGACGCGGAGTTCTATTCGTGGCAGCACCCGTTCTACGCCGGCGTCGAGGAAGACGGGGACTACGACGAGTGGTACCAGGCGCAGATACAGAAGGAGGACCGCGACAGCCTCGAAGACGACGCAGGCTACGGGAGATACGAGCCCAAGATCGGCGACAAGGGCATCGAGGACCAGACCGCCCTGGACTTCTGTCTCAAGTTCCGCAACGCCGGCGACGAGATGCGGGACAGGCTCAACCGCGCCAGGGATGAGGGATACCCCGGCCTATACGCAGCCGCTGAGCCGGAGGAGGAGGAGGAGTACGAGGAAGAGGATGACGATGACGGTTGGCTTCGAACGACCTGGGTCAATGCCGACGTCCTCTCGGTGGACGGCTACATGACCGCGCCTCCCTCGAGCAACACCGACACCTTCCAGGCCGCACAGCCCAACGTTCCGATTCCGAACCTTGCGCCCGCGCCTGCGCCCGTCGCTGCACCTGCTCCGGACCCTGCACCCGCGCCTTCCCCTGTTCCTGTTTCTCCGCCTGCGCCTGCTCCCGCGTCACCCGAGGTTCAGACGAACGCCCACGCCAACGCACCTCCCACCTCCTCCTCCTTCCTCGCCCGGGAGGCCTACGCAGACGCCAAACGCCCGCTGTCGATCAAGCTCGTGGGCCGCAGCCTGAACTACGTGCAAGGCGCGGCGGCGACGAACACCAACGGCGCGGGGTCGTCGTCCTGGATAAGTTGCCTGTCTCTTATAGCCAGGCTTGCGAAGTCCTCGTTCTCGATGGAAAGATGCGTTCGTTCACGGTTGTGAGGTTTTGCGTTTTCGGATCCGCGAGTCTGTAGATACTCGTGAAGTACCTACTTTACGAGGCCGCCTTTCACACACGCGCCCGTGTTGTCAACTGGTGGGACTCTGACGTGGTCATGATTCCCTGCCGAAGCATCCACGGCGGTAGAGTGGAAGGACACATGAGTGAATGGATGGAGATTGGTTTCTGATCATATGTGATGGATCCTCGTTGACTCACCTCCCTCGGGGGGCGGCTTGCATTTGGACTGGGGTTCAAGGAACGCATCATTTGACTTTTGAGTTGGCAGTTTCTCGCTACAGATACATACGCATATCGTGAGAGACAGAGAATGAGTCCTGGCCGTTGATAGTCTCCGATACTAAGAGAGTATCTTTCAATGAACTCACCGTTGCACATACACGGCCCGCTTCTAGGACCAGGCCCGGACTTGCCTTGACATGCGTGAGAAGCGAATTGGCACTACATGACAAACCCTGCACACCGTCATCCCTATTCTTGGAGTTCTTCACGTTGAGTGCTCAGTGGTGAATATGCGAAATTCGCTGCTTCTGACTGGAAATGTCTGGAATTATCTGGAATTTACTAGTTCAGATTACTGAAGTCGTTGGGGTGAGTCTTACGACGTGTAGATCCCTACGTAGCCCACAGGTTGGGGGGTTGAGACGTACTGAGCTGAAGGCTTAGATTCACACCTGACTCCAATCGGTCTACTCCCAAGCCTAAGCAATTGGTATAGTCAACATAACTATCTGCGGTACGCCAATCTAGCTAGCAATAGCTTACATCAACTATTCCAATACCTAGAGTTGGAGACACAGCAACATACTGCTACTAACGTACAGCTAATTGCACGTAGCCAACGAGACAAGACTAGAAACACACAGGTAGCGATATACGACTATAAGAAGCAGCAAAAGGCATCCATAAAGCCGTGTGTGTATAAAATCTGGGTGTAAGTCGATGGTGGGTTGTCAAGTCTTAAGTAAGCGCTAAGGCTTTCCGCACCACGGGGAAATTCGCCCCCGTACCTAATGGACCCCATGCGTCACAACTATTCCCCGGACCTGATTGGTCCTTTATAAGCCATTTCACGTATACAACCCGTAGATATACAGAAGATAGGCTGACACTGGGATGGAATCCACCAAAGAGCAGTATGAGTCAGTACGCGGGTATAGAAGAGCCCGATTCGCCATGCGCGTGTATATAAAGTAGCCTATCGTAGCTGTCCTCTCCCCTTAACTCACCTCGAATCTCGAGCCTCTCCTCAGCACCACGTCCTCCCACTTGCTCATCAACCTGCCCGCCACTGCCATCCAGACGACCTTCAGCACGAGGACGTATTGCGAGACTCGACCATGTCCGATCCCACCTCGCAGCAGCACCCCCCGCGGACGGGCTCCTGCCTCTGCGGCGCCATCAAGCTGCGCGTCGAGGGGAACCCCCTGTGGACGAACCTGTGCCACTGCGTCTCGTGTCAGAAGAGCAGCGGGACCGTCTTCGCCTCGATGGCCGCGTATCCGGACTCGGTATGTGCTTTCCCTGATCCCCTTCCTCCTCCCGCCCTTCTCTCCCCTCCTTATCGTTCTTAACCTGCCTTTACCTTACCTTCCCCCCCCCGGGTTCCTCCCTACCCACCCCCACCCACAGAACATCTCTCAGCTAACCCCTCCCTCGCCAGAACTTCACCCTGACCCCGACGCCCGCCACCGCGCTGCGGACGTACACGGACGCGTCGCCCGAGTCCGGGCGCGTGCTGGAGCGGTCCTTCTGCGGGGCGTGCGGGTCGCGCGTGTGCATACGGCGGCGCGGCGGCGCGGCGGCGCCGGGGGAGCCGGGCGGCCCGGGCCTCGTCGCCGTGCCCACGGGCGTCCTCGACGGCGACAAGGCGGGCCTCAGGCCCCGCTTCGAGTTCTTCTGCCGCAGCCGCGAGGGCTGGCTCGACGGCATGCTGGATGGCGGGGTTAAGGGGAAGGCGGCGGGAGGGCAGGGGCAGGAGGGGGAGGGGGTGGTTGCGAGGTTTGACACCTTGCCGGAGGAGCAGCAGCGGCAGAAGATGGTGCAGGATAGTGCTGTATGAGGAATGTGTTGGGTGAGAGGACGTGTTGAGAGGATGTGTTGGGTGGGAGGGGATGGATGGGTTTGGGGGGTTGTTAGTGTTTGGCCTGGCCCATTCCTGTGAGCTGAGGTGCCTGAGTTTCGAGATACCTATATTTGGTTTTTAAAGTTCTCGACACGACCTGTCGATGCTATAGGTAATCTCTGAGAATAATTGAGATATACCACCCTCGCACACATTGTCTTACTCGTTCTCGGCCTGAGATGAGCTCATCATTCTTAACACAGGCCACGGATATTGTTACCTACTAGCACTCGCTCTGTAGGTTGCCAATGATACCTCCTTGTTGCGGTTTTCTAAGTCAGTTAATAATCTGTGCTACGCCAATATCGATAATGCCGTGACATGCTCGGCGTTCCTCTTTCGCCCGAAGGTTCGAAACCTAGTTTTATGGCTCCTTAGAGTTACTCAAAACTAACGACATCGTTAGGTCACGTTTGGTGAAACGGCGCTCACTAACATTCCGGCCGACGTTCCGCCCACTCATGGGGCGTTGCTAGCTGGACGTTTCTGCTTCGTTGCATCAGGGATCTGAAAGGAGGGTGCCATCCTGCGCATGTAGCTAGCTGGCCACTTGCCTATCATTGAAGGAATTAGGTGCAGTGCAACATAATCTAAAAGAAAATTTCTTCTCCTTTCGCTACGAGAGAGGTCGGGATCATGCCTCGCTCATCCTGACGGCACGGATCTGAGGTAAGCAACCAACACTGGGAGGACGGGATGTAGAGAGAGTAGATAATAAGCAACCAGACGAAATTGGTTGGGGACATACAGATACATATGGCGGTGACCTTCCAGCCAGCCAGCCCCTGAGCCTAATGTGACATACATTCACAGTACATCCGTACATATACCGCCCCAACCAGCCAACCAACTCCCACCACTCCAAACAGAGATGGGGTAAGTATCACCCCATAAATGGAATGCTCATCTCCCCGAACTCCCTACGCAGGCGATATCGATATACAGATATAGACGTGACGTGCAGGACGGTAGCCTTGGCGAAGTCCCGAACCCCAGAATCGGAACGGGAGCGTGCCGTCCGTGTGTATGTGTGTATGTGTATGTGTGTGTGACCACCACATGGCGACAAGGGTCCCATTCGGGTTTACGATTCCGAGGAAGCCCAATCTGAGACACCGTTCGGCCGCTGCTGCTTACTGCGATTCCATCACAGGTGACAGGAAGAAGGAGGAAGGGAAGGGGGAGGGGGAGGGGGGCTACTCCTTATGAGGTAAGTTTGACGCCGGCAATATTGCGATAGGGGGAGGCGATCGATCCGTCGGTTCGGGTTGAAAGTCGATCATCCGTCCTGGGGGGTTGGTTACCTACTAATGTAGGTACATCCGTACTTACATACATACATGGGATACATATTTGGGCTCCCCCTCACGGAAAATTTCAAGGGGGGGCTTCGGTATGTATGCACGTAGGTAGGTTGGCGAGTTGGAGAAGGGTCCCCCTTATGATTGGCAACTTTTCGGGGGGGCGCGGCCGCTACACACTTACATACCATTCTTAATGCTACGACATCCCACAGAATGGCCCGGGTATCCGTAAATGGCAGCCAGCAAGGCCTTAGCCACGCGGGCTTGATCGCCCTCCCCTCCGGTGTGTGCACCTTGGCATCCACGCTGCTGGTAACGAGGCGAAACGCATGGTCGAGGACGCTGCCGTGGCGAGCTGTCTACACGTGTAATACGACTACATACTCGAGAACACCAGGCGGTGGAATCGCCGAGGTCAGCTTGGCTCCCTCCCCCTATTTTAGAGGCACGGGTGGATTCTTATATTATATTCTGTCACTGTATTCTGTCTATGTCATCCAGTCTCACTAATATCCATTGCCTTTGCCTTCTGCCTGCCAGCTTTGTGTAAGACGTGTATAACACAGCTATAGTAAGTATGTAGATACCTGTAACGTTACTATGTCAAAGTGTTTTTTCTTACTGCTAGCGCTCCAAGGCACGGGGCCATCTCATGGCTCGCATATACGGTCCCGTCATTCCGCATCTGGTCCAACGTCGAGATCGAAACTGTACGACGGCGCGGCAGCATCATCACCGATGTTCTAAATTTGCCAGCTACCCCTGCACCACATCACATAAGCGGCCCGGATACATCTCCCACCCTTTTTGGATAGATATCCCACCCCTCCACCCCTCACCACCGCCCTCACCACCGCCCTCACCATCGCCATCACTTCACCATCAATTTACATAGTAGTTTCCATGGGGTCCCATGCTAGTGAGTGTCAAAACCCTTGGAATGTCTCTGTAAAGTGGATGGGTGGGATATCCATCCAAAAAGGATGGGAGATGTATCCGGGCGGCACATAAGAATGACATTAGACAAAAGTAACATGTGAAAGGCCACTCGCGAATAGTACTCAAACAAGTACCGGCAGCAAATGATAGCAGACTTCCTTCGTATCTGCCTATCTACCTACTAGATCATCTGGCCGGCTGCGAGATCCTCCTCAACAGTTGGCCTGACAAGGTAGGTCAATAGGGTAGATAGGGTATGCGCTGGTCGATATGCTATGAATAGCACCCGAACACCGCCAATGATAGTGTTGAGTCCGGTAGTCTGGCATATCTGGGAAGAGGACGTGTGGAATTCTGGTCTGATGTACAGTTTATCCAGCTAGTGTTTCGAAAACTGTATGTGGGTTCTCTCCAGCGCCCGGAGCCCGGGAACTTGGTGATTAGCTGATTCTTACTAATGGGAATTTGATATTCAGGCGAGTTACGCGTGTTACCGCAGGTCATAGGCCATGCATGACTTGTTCTTCTTATAAAAGATTTCAAGGGATAAATATCAAAAATAAATCAGAATAAGATCCAGATACCGAAACAGCCTAGTCTCCCTTATACGTGCTACCATAAAGGGTATGCGTGCTGCGTTAGTACAACTATTGGGGCAACATCTAGTCGAGGATCGGCCACCAGAACTGCCAGAGCCGCCAGAGTCAGCCCAGAGTCTTTGTCTGCGGTGTCGTCTACGGGCCAATAAGAGCGAGATCTGCTTTGCTTATTCGCAGCATTAGGATAGATGACACAAGCCGGCCCGGAAAGCACGAAAAGATTCAGGGTCTGATTAAATTGTAAAGGGTCCTAGATCGTCGCAGGCCCCGAGCCTAGGGATTGGGATATTAATTAGGTATCGAGATGCATTTAGCACATACACGCCCAGCAGAGACACACGCCCAGCAAGTATAGTAGGCGTGTAAGCGAGCGGCCAAGTACGTACAGTAGTAGGCTGCTAGGTTTGCCGGTCGCACGTCTTGCCGCGGTCAAAGCTATTCGGTGAAAAAAACATACGCTATCGTCTACAGTACATACGAAATAGCACCTGGTGCTGGTAGTTGGCGCCGGTCCATGAATCATTGACATCCTATCAGCCCGTCCAGTCTTGACCGATACGTGTCTGTGGTGTGTGCTGTAGGTTGCCGCAGCACATTGCTACCTACCTACCTGCCAGTCTGCTGGGCAGTCTGCCAATCTGTCGTATTATTATCCAACTGCTTCCGTCGTTATGTACTGGTACTATATGTCTACGTGTATGACCACGTATACACCACGCCTATAGTCTGTAGTATACGAGAGGCCGTGGGCTACGAGCCTCGTTATAGAAGGGGACACAATGACAACCGCAGTCTATTACATACAGCATTACTAGACTGACTAATAGCGTTCCCAATATCAGGTTTTTCTTTTGTCCTCAGCCACTCTCGCAGGACCACAACGGCTGCCGGTCACAGCCACGTCTAGGCTCTGTCTCAATTCGGGTGTCATATCATCAATCATCGATATGGCATCCTCCTCCCGCGCAGCCCTCGTCGTCCAGCTCGCTCGCTCGCTCGTCCTCCCGGATCCCACCGCAACTTGCCCGCTTTTAGCGACAGTTGCATTACAGCCTACCTGCTCTGGGGAAGACCTGTCGATTCCACGGTCCATGTCCATGCAGTTATCGCTCGTTTTCCTTTCCTTCTTTCTTTTTAACCCTGAGCCGGCCCTGTTGCCCTGGATCCACGGGCTAGGTGGACGAGTATCCCGCCCGTCCCGGCGAATATTCGTCGACGAGGCCTGAATTCTCCACAGCAAGCAGTCCCAACTGCACCAATCGCCCCCTTATTCGTATTGTAGAATCCACAACCCACTCTATGTCGTACCTTCTACCCGGAGATGCAATACAGTATGTATAATAGAAATGCCGGTCTAGTCCCATCGTACGCCCGGTGCACCCCCGATTATGATAATTTAGGTTAGCCCACATCGCGGTGCCTGTATCAATGTTCGTGTGTGTGTCTATCAGCCTATCTACCCTATCTACCTACCTACCTACCTCATTGCCTATATACAGGACCGTTGACGTACGGCAACGAAGCATGCTTAGAAATAGACGGCGAGGAGAGCTCGGTACTGCACCCTCATGTATAATTGCGACATGAAGATGTAGGGTTACGTAGGGTCTCGACCTAAACAGCTAAAGGTATGTACACGGTACACCCGCCTTCCTCATCAGGCATACCGCACACCACAGGAGAGGACACAGTTATGAGACCACGTTATCGGAGCCGATAGACAACGGATAGATAGATATAGAGAGCGAGAGGGGGAATGAGATAGCGAGGCCTCGAGAGCTTAATACATGCTAACCTACAGATCTGTACTTAGTTCGGTGTCCAGATGGGACCGAACGACTGTCAGGAAACTCCTGATAGTCGGATGATTTCGGCATACAGATCTGTAGGCCTGTGTGACTTGACAACGACATACTGCCCGTTAGGGTGCCGCATAGGCACATAGCTACCAGGTACCTACTTGGCCTGCATCTTCCCAGCCGTGTTTCTTTATTAGATATTCCTCATCAGGAGCAGGAGCTGAAACAGCAAACGCACGCATGCATTCATTTGTTTGCTAGTTATACCTGAACCTGAAATTGGACTTCTAGTACGTTATTGGCGCCCCGGTAGACTGCTTCTTACTGGATGCTATATGGCAACCGAGGTGGATTAACTTAGGTCACCTTTTGCTAGGTAGGTACATAGCAGGCGACCCCGCCAATCAGGGCTGTCAAGGTGTGTGTGCTGTGTGCTATGCTAGGTAATGGGTGCTAGGGAATTGCAGCGGCCGTACTGGGTTCCTTTTACTTGGTTTGCCTGCGCAGTGCAGCTACATTTTGGTATGTACGCAGTACGTATGCACGCACATACATCTACGGTACTCCGTGCCTCTAATCACCGGCCGCAGCACCGGCGGGGTTCAGGTTTTGCCAGGCGATAAACCAACTGCTGCGGTACATACAGCCAGCCAGCCAACCAGCCAGCCACTAGGCATGCCCGAGCCTTTTCAGCACCGTAGTTGTCCAGTAGTTTGTCTCCCATCGACCTGTCGACTCGGCTCAGCGCCTCTCGTTCAAGTTCCATTTTGGGGATTGGATTACGCCTGCGCCCCTCCAAAAACAGTAAAACAGTACCGTACAGCTCTTCCAGGTTGTTTGTAGGTAGGGTGCTTCGGCTACCTAGCGGGCCGGCGGGCTGACCTACAACGACTGGGACCTGAGTGAGGACCAAGCCCGCCTTTTCACAATCAAATGTACCCGGGTACATCCAACACAACAGCGAAAAATTACCAGTAGGAGGTGACGGATTGTACCTAGATTGTGGATTGCGGATTACGGATTACTTCGTACCCTCCTACAATACAATGCAACGGAGACGCAACGCAACCTACAGTTAGAACACCAGCACAGCACAGCACAGCACAGCATACGAGTTGTACCTGCACCGCACAGAGCAAGGCAGCCTACCTCTACTACCCTACCACGCTACCCTCCCTAAGCAGCCAGCAGCTAATAAGGTACGCTACGCAACACAACATACCTACACTGCTACGGGAGGTCTCCTTCAATCCATCATCCATCGGATCGACCAGTTCGACCGAAGACGCCGTACCTCATCGCTGCGGCTAACTAGTAACCTACCTACTACCTGTCTGCATGGTCTAGTTGCAGTCGATGGATTGATGTCTGCACACCTCACTCAGGTTGGCCTGACTTGACTGACTGCCATTGACCTGATCTCACTTCACTTTTTTTTTTTTTTTTTAGAGGGAGATCTCTTCAGAGAGGAGATACCTGGGGCGCACTACGCAGTGCACTTCACTCTACACGTATTCTACCTACTTTCGACTTCAACCAACCCTACCTCTGGACCTCAGGTAGACTTCCAATCCTCTTCCATCCATCCCACTTTCACTTCCACTTCAATTTGCACAAATCTGTTTCCCCTCATCATACGCCAAAACCACTGCCAAACCTTCCACTCTTCCAACTTCTCTTTTTTTCCCCCCACGCCCTGCCTTCGAGCCTCGAGATCTCTAAGCGAGGTCCGTTCACCTCATTCTGGTCTATCTCTAGTCCCGATCTGATATCGGCCATCGTATTTGCGACTGCGCTGCCTTGCGCTGCTTTGCGCCGCCACAACCAACACACAACACACAACACACAACACACAACACACAACACACAGACGCACGGCTCCAGTCTCCAGTTAGTCTCCGCCAGATTGACTGCGGGCGCGACCGATCAAGAGCACAAATCCCAATCCGATAAGCAACAGAACCTGGCATCGGGTGAGCGATCAACGACCTCAGGTTGATCACCCATCATCATGTCAGGTTCCGAGGGTGGGTTTGACCTGCTTCGGCGGGCAACACAAGCAGTGATGTCAAAGTAAGTTTTTTTTTTTTCCTTCTCTATCTTCTACGCACTACGCACAATTTCTATGTCGTTTCCCCTCCCCCTCCCCCAACCACATCCATCAATCGCTTTTCCCCTTGTTCCCATGTTCCTTCCGATCGGCCTAGTTACATGCCTATCTTTTTTATTTTTATTTTTATTTTCTTCTTTTCCCCTTTCTCGGCGTCGATCATCACAAGCTTGCTTGTCCTGCCGTCCACAGGCTTGCTAGGCCTTTCCCCAAACGCTATCTTTTTTACTCGTCGCCTTTTCCGTTTAGCCAGTATTGGCCCTCGGGTTACGGTTTAGGGATTCCAGCCCAAGGTATCCTAAAATTGGACACCCCCCTGGCTTCTTGACAGCATCGCAATGGGGCCCGGCTTGAGTCGTGGCGAGGTTGCTCTGGTCCATGACCGAGAACAATGCAGAAGTGATGCGAGTTCAAGCCCAGTCCACTGTATTTGCATCCCTACCCTGAGCCAGCAAGATTGATTGATTGATGAATTGATGAGGCTGGCCTGTTTCGTGCCCAGTAATCATCCGTCATCCTTGCCCTGCCCCCTGCCCTGATCTGCCACTTGTACTCGATACTTGCGGGTTTGCCTCAGCCCAATATTCCCTCCCCTCCGTCGAGCCTCCGTCCCCCATACATTACAGAGCTTGTACTTTGCACTCCCACCGTTGTAGCGAGCCATTGATGGTCGCACGAACACCGTCTTCTGTACCCTGCACACACAGCTCCGTTCTGCGGCGACGAACGGGCCTGGACGAGGCTTATTATCCTTCATATGGAGGCTTGACTCGCCAGTCATCGTCTCCAGAACAGGCCCATGTTACAGCTGCTCCCGCTGGGTCCCTTCTCTCAGTTCACCCCACTACCCTGGTACCCTCCCATTGATCTCCAACACCCCCCCTCCTATCGCCCCCACTTCTACTCCCCTTTACCACATGGCGAGTGTCATGGGTAGCGGTCGTCAAGGTGCATGGGTATGCTCCCGCTGGCCAAAATAGCTCGTGAAATTTTCGATTTCTAGTCCCTCTTCCCCTCCAGTCGTCTTCACTTGCGCCTCACCTGGCCATTTGCTCTGCCAGACACTCGCACCTAGCCATGTTGCTAGCAGATTCCTGAATTTCCTTGGGAGGATTGGATTTGTCGGGCCTCAGCCTCCTCAGTTGCTGTTATCCGAAGCATGAAACGCTACGTGCTATCCTGTCGATAACACTGCCCTCGCACTACTGAATTACTCACTGCTTCTTCCACCCGCACCTTCCTCTTCCATTCTACCTCGGGCCGATATGCTATCTCAAGCTCCGCCGGCAATGGCCGTTAACAAGTTTCTTAGGACCTCGCAAGAGGATGAGGGCTCCTCAGACCAGATCGGTTCCGAGACCCCGAGATCTGGCATTGCTACGCCGCAGCCCGATCTCCACGACAAACGACTGCCGGGTATCATGAGCTACTTTGGCCAGGTTCGTCCCGCCTCTTTACAGTCTTCATTTGGTCCTTCTGCCTCCAAAGCACCTCCGACAGAGTCGGATCGTCCCGCTTCTCCCAAGGAAGAGAACCAAGAGAAGGAAGAGAAGGTAATTGAACCCCTCCCTCAACAACCGCCGAGCCCAGAGGCCGATATGTGCAAGGACCTCACACCCGAGGAATCGCCTCTCCTGCCTCATGAGAGGATAGAAGTCCCGGGAAAGGTGCAGTTCCCGCCACAGACAGCCTCTGATCTCCATCCCTACCCTACGCCTCCGTGTTCACAAGCGTCGTCGGAAAGAGGTCAAAAGATGTCGGATGCAAGTGGTAGTTCGGAGTCGGGAAGTAGCGGCCCGTCGCATCGACCCTCTCTGAACAACAAAAGTGCTTCCGACCTCCCGCAGCTGAGAGGCCGGAGGGCCACCCTAGCGTCTCCTCTCACGAGTATAGTTACTACGTCCAGCGTTCACGCGAATCATCTTTCCAACCCCAGCGGTCTTGTTTCCACAACCTCACCCAGCTCTCCCACGGACCCCGTTGCCCCATCAGGCGATGACAGTAGTCTTTCCTCTAAGTCTACTTCGGTTGATCGACTGAAGAAGCTAACTGATGTTGGAACGAAAAAGAGCGGCCCGTCGACGCCCACCCGCGCACTCTCAACTACACGATCCTCCCAAGCCGAGGAGAAGTCGCCAGCGAAGCTCAGTGGAGATGGCCCAGAGACCGGCGGCAGGCACGCGTCGGCCGCTTCCTCTTCTCAGAGCAGCGGCAGCAGCACCGGTGCGCAGGCGCCTACCCAAAGAGGAAAGCTTACCATCAAGATCTTGGAGGCCCGCGGGCTGCGAAAGAGCCGGGACCCGTACTGTGTCGCCGTTTTCCAGAGAAATGAACTGATCTCGCCCGGACCACGGACTTTCGAAGATGAAGATGAGCTCGCGCCTCCGGCCCCGGCAGGCGGTATACCCATACAGCGTCAAGGTAGCGACTCGGGTCGTCCGATGGCGATACCGATGCGGAGCCGCCAAAGCAGCAACACAAGCATTGGCGACTACAACACTTTCCGCAATCGCCCCCGAAAGTCATTCACGAGCCCGAAGTGGGATGCCGAGGCCGTCTTGTAAGTATTTCTTTGATGTTTGTGACCGGATTGCTGGAACGATGGATTAACATGATTTAGCGATGTTATTGATTCGGACATGCTGGTTGATATTTCGGTATACGATCACGGCTCCCAGGGAGAGGAGTTTCTCGGCCACGTCGACTTCCAGGCCACGATTCCTGGACAAGACGACCCAGTCCGCGGCTGGTTTGCCCTAAGAGGCAACGCCGACACGACGCCGGAGAAGACACCCACCGGAGAGATATTTGTCGAGGCGGTGTATCAGGGCATAGAAAAGAAGCACTACGGTCCAGACGATTTCCAGATTCTACGATTGATTGGCAAGGGCACGTTTGGGCAGGTTTACCAAGTACGAAAGAAGGATACCGGCCGGATATACGCCATGAAGGTGCTGTCGAAGAAGGTTATCGTGCAGAAGAAGGAGGTAGCGCACACGGTTGGAGAGCGGAACATCCTCGTCCGGACGGCCATGTCAGAGTCTCCGTTCATCGTTGGGCTGAAATATTCCTTCCAAACCCAAAACGACCTTTTCCTAGTTACCGACTACATGTCTGGTGGGGAGCTCTTCTGGCATCTTCAGAAGGAGGGACGGTTTGATGAGAAGCGGGCCAAGTTCTACATTGCGGAACTTATTCTTGCCATCCAGCACCTGCATCACAATGACATTGTCTACCGTGATCTCAAGCCCGAGAATATCCTGCTGGATGCCAATGGACATATCGCCCTCTGCGACTTCGGTCTGTCCAAGGCAAACTTGACCAAGAACGACACGACTAATACCTTCTGTGGGACCACGGAGTACCTTGCACCGGAGGTGCTGCTGGACGAAGCCGGATACACCAAGATGGTAGATTTCTGGTCCCTAGGTGTGCTCGTTTTCGAGATGTGCTGCGGCTGGAGCCCCTTCTACGCCGAGGACACGCAGCAGATGTATAAGAATATCGCCTTCGGCAAGGTGCGGTTCCCGCGGGATACGCTGTCGCAGGAAGGTCGAAACTTCGTCAAGGGGCTACTTAACAGGAATCCCAAGCATCGTCTCGGAGCCGTCGACGACGCAGAGGAACTGAAGCGACACCCGTTCTTTGCCGATGTCGACTGGGACGTCTTGGCGAAGAAAATGATCACCCCGCCCTTCAAGCCGAAGTTGAAGTCGGAGACCGACGTCTCGTATTTCGATCCCGAGTTTACTAACGCGCTGAACGCGAATGGGTCGCTGAATGAGCGTGCGCAGCAGTTAGCCGCCGGCTTTGCCGCCGCGTCGACCCCGCTGTCTCCAACGACGCAAGCCAACTTCCAGGGCTTCACGTTCGTCGGCGAGACGTCGTTAGACGACCACATGAAGGCGAGATACGAGGACGAGGAGATGAATGACGCAGACCGCCGAGATAACGACTGGGACGATCTTCAGGATATCGATCTCCGGAAGACAAACAGAATGAGCGGCATTGTGAAGACGGGAAACCACGAGGAGCCGTTCGGCAACTCTCAATTTGACATGTGATGAGGCGTTTCATTTGATCCCATTTGTCCAACATACCACGTTTCGAGGATGGCATTGTGCGCTCATTCTCGACATTCATATCCATCTCGATCGTTGCTTTGAAATTCCGTTCATAGCATCATTGCATACGGCGGCACTATTGCATGAGGGTACACGGCTCGCAAGAGGTCGGTGGTTGCGGCGGGGTGGTTACGGGGCGTTTGGTTGTGCAAATAGCCGGGCACTTCATTGCACACGTATCTGAAGATTGCGGCAAGCGTTTCAGAAAATTGCCTACTTCATCCCATGCAGATTAATAGGGGATCCCCATCACGAATCACACGATCTCGTCTCTTTGTGACCTTGGTATTTCTTGTGTGTTTGTGTGGTATTTCTGAATGCGCACACGGGCTTCGAGGAAGAGTACTTGGTATTGATGGGCGCAGCGATACTGGTCCAGGTCGCCCATTCGTACATCTAGCGCATGAGACTCAAGCAGGATCTACTTGGCCGGGTTGTGATATGGAAATAGCAAGCGGTTACATCCAACGATGGCGGCGGTAAGCGAACGGGCGGGCAGAGATGGTGAAGGAAAGGGGGGTGATTCCCTTACTTGCCAACTTCGTTTGATCCTACTACCTACATAGTCCTGTGTTTTTATTCAAGAAAAGACCTGCATGAAGGGGAAAGAAGGTTTCGAGAGGGGGAAGACATAATGGAAGGTTCAACCTCTCTCGTAGATACTTTACTGAGGTCAGTCGACTCGACATGTAAAGAAAAAGCAGAGGAAACAAGAAGAGAAAAAAAAAAAAAAAAAAAAAAAAAAAAAAAAAGCATGCACGCATGTAATACATATCGTACCAGGTACGATACGAGACGAGACAAGACACGACACGGGAAACCCCATCATCATCATCAGCATCATCATCATGTTTGGCATCATCGACGGGTAAAGCGACGCAAGTTGAGTCGACAATGCGCTGTACATAGCTACGAAAGAAATAAATTGCCTTCCAGAACCATATCCTCTTACGTGCCTACATACAGACTGTACAGCACATGCTTGCCTTCCTACCCATTTACCCGCCGAATATGGGATGTGTTTTTCTTTTTTTTTTCTCTTTACTCCGAAAGTGTGTTGTTTATGTATGCGAGCTTGGGGTGCTTGTACGCGAACTCGTGTGCTTGGGACGTGATGTGGTAGTGCCCGGTTGAGA
This sequence comes from Xylaria sp. JS573, assembly GCA_000966885.1. Lineage (NCBI taxonomy): Eukaryota > Fungi > Ascomycota > Sordariomycetes > Xylariales > Xylariaceae > Xylaria > Xylaria sp. JS573. The sequence continues at coordinate 3,606 of JWIU01000059.1, read as the reverse complement.
ACGTTGCCTGCCACACGTGGATGGATGGGGTAGAGCGGGTTTGTTAACACGTATGACCTGCGTGGGAATATTTGTATGTCTCAGCTGCTCTTTTTTTTTTTTTTTTCTTTTTGCTTTGCCTTATTACCTACTGTAGAGGACTGCTAGATCGCATGGGGGATACCTAGGTAGGCAGAGGATGGGGATATGAAGTACGATGGATGGTGCCTGAGAAATCATATCCTTCCAGCCGAGGGAGATGGAAAGGCTGGAGAGGCTGCTGAGTAGTATAAGGATGGCTTCGTGTATATACACGCACGCACGCACACACACATATATATGTATATATACGTACGTATCTCCTGACCTGCGGGTGGCTAGCTTTATAGTCGTCATAGACGAATAGAAGGCGGGAAAGGTAAGGAAAAAGTCTGCCTGCCTAGGTATGCGTGCAGAATCGACCTATATCCATCTTACAGATAGATACCTACACCAACATACGTACCTACGTACGTACCTACGTTTTACGTAGCCATCTGTTCATCTCGTTCCTTCTTCCTCAGTCCCCGGCGCCTCGGATGTATGACTGACCGACTGCTAAGCTACCTAGGTAGCATATGAAAGTGCGCAAGTCGGCGGCGTTGGGTATTCATGACCCCGGATGGGGAAAAGAGGAGGGGAGGGGGGAGTAGTGGGGGAAGGTGGCGAATGGGTAGGACTGGGAGCTGAGTCCGGTGCTCTTGATATATATATGCCTCGTGTAGATGGGAGGGGCTCGCCGTTTACGTTGTCATTTGGGCTTCGCCCTGGGCTATTTTGTGTAGGTATGTGTATGTGTGTGTGTGTGTGTGTGTGTGTGTGTGTGTGTGTGTGTGTGCCGAAGTAGGGAGAGTATGTGTGTTATAAGTCGATGTACACGTAAGAGGGGGAAGTGTAGGCGGTAGGTATCATGTATATCCATCAAGTTATATCATATATCACAACTAGCCTTCTACTCGCATGTACCTATTTTATGTGCGTGTGCGTGGTTATGCGTTGGAAGTCCGCTCAGTCAGCTGGGGGATGGTATCATCAAAATATGCTTAGGTTATATAGGTAGGGTAGAGCAGGCTGGCTGAGGGGGAAACGTTGGAAACACGCACGCACACACACACATAATCAACCCCTGCCATCACCTACCACTGAGAGCTGCTATCGGGTTCGCCAATGGAACTATACATGCCAGTATAGTCCTAGGCTGGGAGAGTCTGGTTCGTTGACAACGACAGGCGAGAGAAGGAACGGCGATATATCTGTCCGAAGAACAGGCAGCGAAGTGAAGCTGACTGGTAGAGATTTCGGTTAAGTTACATCTCTGAGACTACCCCTGATCTAATATATAGATATGTATCTTCTAGGTATGCGAATACACGTGTATAAATAACATGTACCATGAGACGGCCTCTGGGCGGGTTCACGGCCTGTATACCATTCGTCCATTGGCAGAACCTGGAAATGATTCGATTAAGAATCACAGCGGTGGTCTAAATAGCCCGGATAGCCTATCCATGTCCATGAATAACTAACTACTCCTGGGATGCCGGTGTTAATTTTGTATCAGGTAGCCTAGGGTTAGAAAGGAAGCTGCAAGAAGTACCAGGGGATATAGCTACGGCGGGTTCGTCTCGGGAGGGGTCCTCATCTTCGAGGTATCTAGAAGGCCCTGGATCTGGATATCTGATGTGATAGACAGGTCTCGGTGCTCCTGGTGAGACAAGGGACGCCATAGATTCTAAGGTGGCATCGCTGGTATTTACAGTAGTAGTGGCAGTGGCCGTGGCAGCGGCGGCATTTTTTGATAGGCATAGCATAGCATGTTGATACAACTGTGATGGCTCGCATTTGCCAATCGTAGACCACATGTACTAAACAAGAACGAGAGCTAAGGAGTGGCTTAACTCCCCGCGGCTTGTGTGAGGAATCGGTTGACTTTTTGATTCGGCATCAGCGATCCTAGGCGTAAATGTACACGGATTACCCCTCCTCCATATCCCTTCTTCCCACCTTCGCGGCCCCTCAAGCACAACCACCACCAACATCAACCACAGCGCTTACGTAATTGGTATTGCGTGGCATAGCATATAACCAACCTGGTCCTTTCCCCTCCCATCACGACAACGACGACGACGACGATATTTTTCTTTCATCCCTTGTAGTAGTAGAGCAGACAGACCAGAGAGCTTTCCCCGGCCCCGGTCGGTTTGGTTTCGCAATCTAGTGGTGGGCGGCACCGCCCTCCTCCTCCTCCTCCTCGACGAGCCAGTCCTCGACGACGGCGGGCGTCGAAGAGGAGGCGGCGGCGCCCTCGTTGCCCTCGACCTCGACGGCCATGGTCTCGTACTCCTTCAGGCTGTTGGCCAGGTCGGCCTCCTCGGGCGACTTGGGCGTCTTGGGCGCGCTGAAGGTCTGCACCTGGCCGGCCGAGTCCGACTCCTTGACCGGCGTCGGCTTGTAGGCCTTGAGTTCTCTGAGGTAAAGCTCTTGGACGAAGTCGGCTGTGGTGGTGGGGTGATGGTGTTAGCGTAACATGTCCGGGGCTTAAGTCCGATGATGATGATGGTGATGATGATGCGGTAATATGTGTTTGCAATGGAACTGGCGATGAGAGAATTGTGTAATCGCGGGTAGAGGAATGTTCTGAGCTGGCTGAGGCCGGAGCAATGGGTGTCGGGCGACGATGGCTTCACTCGCCACCGTCTCTCCCCTCCCGCCGACCCCGGCCAGCCCATCCCATCATCCCACCGCGAGCTCCAATTCCTTCAAAACCAGCTCCTCTCGGACGCAAGGGAAAGGACCAGGGCGCTTACCTCGTCGCGAAACAGTCGGTGCGATGAATCCTCTGGCAGCGTTTACTCTCGCTACGCGGACGACGGCCGTGGCGGCCGATCGAGCAGTCTGCATCGAGAAAAAAAAAAAGTCCTCAAGTCAGCATACAAAATTCGTCCGTTCGCACCAGTTTCTCCACCCGGCCGGGGGCGATCAATTGTGCTGCTGGTGTCTCAATGGGCAACGACTGCTACTACGTACCGAAGCTCTCAATTGCGTGAGCATCTTGTCTCTGTGACGGATATACGGAGGGGAGATGGAGAGAAAGAGAGAGAGAGAGATTGCTCAATTGACGGCGGTTTTTTTGGTGGGTTGGTTTGATGATGCTGGGGAACCTAGGTAAAGGTTGCGTAGCGTCTTTATTGGAGGTGCGATGAGGTTTTTCCTCCCGGGCCAACTGATGATTCGAGGGGGCAAGGTTCGCTAGGTCGCTAGCGTCCATCCACTGCAGCACGCATTGTAAAGTGGGGGAGCTCGCTCTCCATAGGTGAGGTCACGTGGCTACGTACCTACCTCTATTACAGTCCGTACTTCCTTCTTAACTCCGGAGGGCGTCACTCACGACCTCCATCTCATTGCTTCACTATTACTGACACAAGGCCTACATTCCATTATCGACTCCCAATATAACTACACAATGTTTTCGTGCTGTGTACCATTGTACAGTGTTCAAAGGTTCGTTCTTCTATGGCCGCTTATATTATCACAAAAGAGAACGACTGATTGGTACCATGTGTCACATACTAGCGGACAGGACCCCTT
>JWIU01000028.1:1427692-1467843 GCA_000966885.1 Xylaria sp. JS573 | reverse complement strand
CTAACCCTAACCCTAACCCTAACCCTAACCCTAACCAATGAATTACCTTCGAGAAATTATTCATGACAGATTTGACGTCCGCACTGGAAACATGTTCTCAAGACAATGCCCCTGAACCCTTGGAAACGGTAGGAACTATGTCCCTCGCGGCCGACAATGCCTTGTTCCGGTCCGCCGACGTTTACAAGGCAAACAAAGAGAAATTAGAGTCAGCGAGAGTCTCTCCGGTCCAGCTACTAGAAATTCTTGACCAGACCACGACCAGCTTACTTGGAAATCACCTTTCACTAGACTATTTTCAGTTACATGAAGGGAGTGTGCATCTTCTGATGCAGCTACTTCACGAGTTCTCACCGGAGGCAGAAACGGAATCTTTTTCGGTCGAAGAGAACGCGAGAGCGAGCAAACTTGCCCTACTTCTACCGATCATCTATAAGCACATCTCCGACTCCGACGCAGCTCATTTTGAAGAACGAATACAGAAGGTCGTGGTAGATGTCTGTGCAACATTCCCTGTATGTTCCCCTACAACGTGAGCTCAAGAAAGCAGTTGAGCCGCGCTGGAAAACCCGAGACACCTGCTTTAAACGAAGGAGATGCTTATATATTCTGTGACATGATTGCGAAGTGACACACTGCGTACGGTGTGGTATCTTTATACTCAGAACTATGGTGAATAGGGATGAGGCAGGGAGGAAAATGTCCTTTACTAAGCACATGAAGCAATGTAATACATCGTCATCATGTTTTAATGAATGTGGTCTGTGAATGGACTGTCACGTTTAGGAAAGAAGCGGCCACCAGGGTGCAATTAGGTAACATTATAGAAGTCATGAATATAGCCTCCGTTGAATTTTTCATAGTGAAACGGGAATAGCTAACTATGTGAGGGCTTTTGGACAAAGGATTAGGCTCAGTCTCTTCCGTTGACAACGACGGCTTTGATAGTGATAAGAGCTTTCACATTGCTCTGATGCATCTAGTTTCCACGAACAGGCAAATGGCCTACGCAGCTAGTGGTACATTTGTCAGAGTCTAAAGCTATTCAGATGATATCTTTAATCGTATTAAGTTACTAGCAACTGAACAATACTCGTCGATGACGGTGGCCCCGGAGTTAGGAGGGCCCAGCCAACCCCTTTGCACCTCGATACTCCTCATCTGTAGGTAAGCAAGGTCATGACTGAATAACACGGCTTCTGATGCTGGCAATATCCTCTGACTTTTATATCTACTTCTTTTCCTCGTGCGTGCCTTCGGCCCTGGGAACCGGCTGCTGGAAATCGTCTTGGTATGTCATAAAAGCATCTTCATTGATCCCGCGATGCCTCCACCAAAATATGATGGTCTGGACGAAAAGCGCAATAGCTGGAGCAGCCCAAGCCCATACCAGCGTCGGGTCAGCAATAGCCGGGATCAGGATCTCGCCCAGGGCGCTGCTCAGGGCCGTCATGAATAAGAAGAGCGCCACAACGGTAGCCCTCATATGCTCCGGAGCGCGGGCGTAGGCCAGCTCGTAGGAGGTGACATTGACGAAGATCTCAGACATGGCGCCCAGCGCGACGTTCGGGATTTGCCACCATATAGAAATTGGAGACACATCATCACAGGTACTGGCATAGTAGCCGCTAATGTGGACCAGGTACGGTTAGTATTGTCCAGGTAACTCGTGGGTGTAGGGTCAACCACTCACCAAGGGCTAGTCTCGTATACGCGATATTGTACGATAGCACCCACAACGCCAGCAACGATAGCAAGGCAAAATCCAAATGTCATCCGGCTGATACGTCCAAACTTGATCTTCTTGCGTTCGAGAAGAGGGTACACGACTTGAGCCATGAACGGTGAGAAGACGACAATGACCAAGGGGTTGAAATGACCAAGTAAATCGTTTGGCGCGCCATTCGATGTCATGGAGGCGCCCTGGTTGCTTTGTACGGCGCCGACACCACCGTCGTTGAGGAACCAGATGGGGATATATAAGAAGATCTGAACCGCCTCCCACGTACGCCGCGCATCGTCAACGTCCTTCTCCGAATAGCTCGCTTGGATATCCCTTTCGGCTAATGTAGAAGGCCTCACGTTATCCCAGAGCCCTTTACGCAGGATATTTCCCTTGCTCGCTTTCAACGCTGCGAGTGTGATTTTGATGAAGCGGGTCAGGTCGGAGCCCTGCGGTCGCTTCCTCACTGTGCGCTTGTACATTACGCCAAGCAATACCGGTAGCAGGAAATAGATGATGCCCGGAATGAGGAAGGCAAGCCAGAAGCTGTGGTACTTTTCAATGTACACAACAGCGATGGAGAAGAATGCGCCGAGGTTGACAAAAGCGTAGAATATAAGCATGATGTGGCTCACAGTCGTCTCGGGATCAATGAGCACCTTCTCGCCGGACTTGAGCACCTTGGTGTACTCGCGTTGATACTTGTATTGATCGATGACAGTTGGTGCGACGTTGGGCTTGAAGATTCCAGCCCCGATAGCCAGGACGAAGAAGCTGACGAGAAAGGGGGCAACACCCTTGCCAGCCTGCAAGAGAGCCGGCGCAGCACCTCCAATCATAACGACATGCGCGAGGCCACCTATCAGAACGCCCCAAACGATGGCCTGGTACCGGCCGATCATCGTGTCCGCAATCCAGGCACCGAATATGGGAATCACATACGCTAGAAACGTGAATAGGAGGGTCAGGGCGGACGCCGCTTGCAGGCCGAGGCCGAGTGCGCCGGCGTGCGAATCGGGCTTGCCGGGGTCGATAGCACCAGTTCCTGGCCCACCTTCTGGGAGAGGGAATTGGAGATAATTGTTGAAAACGGCCTTCACGCCGTAATAAGAGGCACGTTCGGCCAGCTCCACGATACAGAGTGACCAAGCCGCCACAGGGATCGAGTCGTAGACTTTCCGCAGCGTCTCTCGCTCCTCCTTAGTAGGAGGTGGATAGGTCTCGTAGTCGACGGCATGACCGGCTCCTCCCAGCGGGTTGGCGCGAGATTCCGTCTGTGGAACATCTGAAGGGGGGTGGACGTTCTCGGTCACGGTGTCTTGGATAAACAGGGTTTTTTCGCGGCGGACAGCTTCGTCGGGATCCGAATCAGTGTTATTTGGGGCGCACAGGCGAATGTCGTGATTAGCTAAAGGACATGTTAGTTATCCGACACTCGGAAGGTCAACGCTGGTCGTAGATGAAGATTGAAACTGGTATATAGGGACACACCCATTTTTAGTAGCTACTCGTCTTCGAGCTTTGTAATGCAGGTTGATTAACTGGCTAAAGGCCTTGGATTCTTTCGAGGGACTCGTAGTAATGGGCACATCCCATCTTAGATATACCTGGATCCAATACATAACGTTATTAGTCCTGTGGTTCGATGCTATCTCGGAAACCTAGACTACACCATATGACTAGGAGGGATTCTCAGTAGGGGTCATTGAAGTCTAGAACAAAATCCTTCCCAGGAAGGAAGGTTCACGGGCGCCAAGGCTGATGAGCTTGATATGGCTTATTGCGCCATTGCCGCGATCCTACAAGTGTATCCAATAATGGCCGTAACGCCGATTACGTGCTTGATGGGTCTTTTTCTTGTCAGGGTAAAGCTCCACAGCGACTACTAAGGTATTCGACTCCGGGATATGGAAATACAGGTTTCACGTCAGTCTGCGCTTTTCAGCGACTTGGTTAAGTACTTAAACGAACCAAAGGATGAAGAAAACGTCTAGCGCTGATAAGTTTTGATCCTATCTAACCATCTGTTATGTCCACTGGCCTACGTGACATGCGAGCTATCCCCTGTCTCATACAGACTGTCACGGCCTTAGAGGTCGTGAGGTATATGGCACAGTATAGAACATTCAGTCGCCGACCTGAGTATTCTGGCATCCTTTTGACAGGCTCTAGAGAGACTTCTCTTCGGTCAGAGGGGAGGGGGGGTGTGGTGCAGTGGTGAATGCTGTGCGCCGTCACACATCCTGCCCATGAGCTCGAGTGAACCAACAAACTCGTTGGAATTGGAAATGTGGCATGCTACATGGCATGCTACACGTATTAGGCGCCAGGGTAGATCTCAAAGACATACAATACGTGGCTTCTTCAAATAGGTAAGTCAAAATGAATCAAAGGCAGAGTCGCTAGGTTTGACTGAAGACATAATAGGAGTATCCCGAAGCGTCACGACAAATGACGGAATATACAAAATTCCGAGCAGCCTTACATATGGTATTAACGGAACTCAAGTGTTACCTACCTACCTACCCAGGATACACTTGAAAAGGTGGAAAAAGGTTATTGGGGCTCCAAAATGGCGTACGTAGTGCGACATGGACTGGGCATCAGTCGCTTGGGAGCCTAGTGATGTTTTAAGTGGCCGCTACCTCCACTCAGCCGCCTTAAAGAATACCGCATATAGGTATGAATTCGCCCTCAGGAGCACAAAATTATCAACGACTCAGCTGGATTTGACCTTGTTATAAAAGCATATGGCTCGGTACTAGCATGTCAGGATGTTGGATGTAGTGGCGTAGCTTCACAGCATATCGAAAAATACGTTGCCAGAGCAAGACATCAGCCCATCTGTAATTCTTCTTTCGGTTTAATCTAGATTTGTTCCTAGCAGGTAAACATATTCCCAGAATGTAGTTAACCTCCGACAACTGCCTTGCCACACCATGTATAATGAAGTACCCAAAGAGTCCTTCTCCCACCCTACCTAGTCGTCTCTTGTTTTATCAAGCAAGATCGTCTTTCGCGGAGTTAGTATGTTAAACTGCCTCCTTTTCGGGACCCTTATTGACCTCACATATGAGCGATACCTAAACCATTGTCCCGCATAATGATACCTACATGACCCAGGTAGGTAATATCCGTAAGAGACGGTATGGGCCCTCGGTCCTTTCACGTTTCTGTATCAATAGAGTTTGTCGTAAACACGTGAGTGTGGAAAGGGGGTAACAGTTGCAACGGTCAGCGCTCTGTTAGCCTGATGTGCTCACCGGATCGCGGCATAATGGAGCTAGGAGCTGGTAGTTAGTAGCGATACCTATATTTGGAAATGTAGCTACGTTTGCCTCCCACCATCTATCTTTTCCGCCGCTTTCTTTCTAGCTTCTTTGTGCTAACACGGTCGATGGAAACACACTACCTGGCTTACGTACTTGACCAGTAGTCTCTTCCATCGTGATTCGCTTATAACTCCATGAGCACCATGGGTGGGAGTCCTTTCTCCAATTTGATAAGCTAGGTAGCTAGTGGTAGCACTGCTGGGCATACCCTTCACCTGTTGTTTTCCTCCCAAGTTGGGCCAGTGCATTGGAATCCCTTGGGATCTACCACGTTATCGCACAGATAGTTTACAGGGGCCGTGTTGTTTACCGTATCCACAATATCGATGCCTTCAATCTCCATACCCGTACACGGGCTCGCGGCGCTGCACTGGATGCTCGCAACGACGTCGCTGACCCCATCACCAGACCAGCCCTCGAGGCGGAAGTTGCGAAGGTTGAACTCGGATGTGTCACAGTTGCCCCTCGCATCGTTGTAGCTCGTACACTGCGTGATCGCAAAGACACCAGTAACGTTCCGCAGGGTGAAGTTGGAAAAGAGAATGTTGGAGGCATAGCCGAGACCGCCGCCGCCACCGTTGGGCGGCTCTCCCGTCGATATCCCCGTCCAGGTCTTCACGTAGGCACCGTAGCGCGAATGGTTGATCTCAATGTTTCGAGCAGTGACGTTCTCGATCACCTCGAACGCCTTGTCGTACTGTCCGATACTGCCAATCGCAACCCCCAAGCCCGTGTAGAACTTGCTGTCTTCGATCAGGATGTTGGTTGAGTTTGCCTTCATCGCAATGGCGTCGTCACCGCAGTCTACCGTCCAGCCGCGGAAGGTAATGTTGTTGGCGTAGACGGTATCAGCGCCATCCGTCTACTCGCCGGAGAACTCGATTAGCGGGTTGTAGCTTATGGGTATATCGAGGCCTTCGTCGGCCTGACTTACGTTGAGTGAGGAAAATTCGAACCCAACATCCCGATTGGTATCGGTGCTATTTACGTAGATATTCTGCATAAGGATGTTTTCCGACTGAATGATGGTCACGGTCCTTAGCAGATTTGATCAGCCCTCCGATTCCACTAACTACGATGCTCAGGCATACGCCACAGTGCACCTACCACATCTGACTCTGCAAGAATCGGAGCCCTTCAAAGACACTATCCCGGGAGTGGGTGATAGTCAGTTGGTGAGGCCGTCCGGGATAGTTGTTCGTTCCGTTGACAAAGTCGTACCAGGCCTGGCCGTTGCCGTTGAGCGTGCCGTAGCCATGTCCAACCCAGCTGACGTTTTCGCCACCAAACAGCCACGCACTCGATTGCTCTTGGTAGCCAACGGGAAGCGAGTGGTTCAGCCAGTAGTCGATGTTGGTGTCCCAGAGCAGCGTTCCCTGCAAGTCGATGTCGACATTGCCGAGCCCGGTAGTGTTGAGCACGCTGTTGATATGGTACGTCTCGTTGCGAAAGACAACCTTTCCTCGGCTGTCTGGCGGGTTGTGGCCGCAGCGACGGAAGGCCTCGGTAATTGCCGGCGCCGAGTCACCCTGATCGCGTGGCACCTCGACGGTACAGACCGCACCATGGGTTGGAGGGGGACCGCGGCATTCCCCAGCGAACGCCGCCTGGACGAATAATATCGAGATGACTTGTCCAAGCATGGTCAACGGTGTGTCACGACAGGAATAACCCCAACAGCCAGAACAGCCAGGAGTTATTCATCTGTGGCAGTAGGTACTGTCTGTTTTTATAGTATTCCGATAATCGTAGCAAAAGTGCCGGAATTCACGCACCGGAACAGACACCTAAAGAGGCGAATGATATCATTACCTGCGTGAGCTTGTATGGACGCCTACGTATGTCTTGATGTTGATCAACGGGACCAGTCGGCACGCCAACGTGCCAGATTGGTAGGCCTTCACGGGGCGTCGAGTGGATTCGACAATGCCTGGAGGCAGCTCTTTCTCAAAGGATCATTTTGCCGCGATTGTGAGTGGATCCGGCCACCCAGAGGCGGAACACTCCTCCACTTCAGGTATTCAGAGATCCGAGCCCAGTACAGACACCCGGGCAATGTCGGCTCGGCGCCTTCTCCCCCTCGGTATGCTCGGTATGCTCGGTATAGTCTCGATAGCGGTATCTCTTTCGGCCTTACTTTCAGTACGGTACGCAGCGACGCAGAGTTGTTTCCCGCCTGGCTACAGGGTCTCCCCCCTATCCGTTCCCCGCATCTTCTCCACGTTCAGTCTGGCCTCCGCATTGCCACCATGTGGGAAGTGGAGAGTGCACTGGCCTTCCTCCACAGTAGAACCAACAACCCGGGCGTCGCTTCGGTCCAGGAACACAATCTTCTCCCGGATCTACAGTCGTGTTCTTTCTGTCCACCTGCACCGGGGTACCTGAGTTACGATAGGAACCTTAGCTCTAGGTACTATTTGACTTGACTAGGTAGTGGTAGGAGCAACTTTAGGTATCAGGAACAGACCTTCCTTCCAGTCCTAGAAATGGACATTCAGCTCCTGACGTCTGCCCGGGGTCCTCGAGCCACTTTCAAATTATGCAACTAGCATGACATTCCGGTGAATGTGCCTCTTTGAACCCTCGGCGTCCTAGATCGTAGACGTTACAACGTCCCATGTCAACGGTTCCCGAGCCCTGGGGTGCGGCGACCGCCACTCGCAGAGCAGGACAAAGAGTCGTCAACCTCGGACCCCATGGCTCACCTGCCGCAGATGGCATGCCCAAACTCCGTATTTGGTGCATTTAGCTCGCTCTGTGTCTCTATCCCTGACTTCGCTGACCTGAGAGGTACAACTGCTCTGGGCCACTACACAGCATCCAGTAGGCTACGGACGAATCGCCACTTGCGATAGTAACCTCCACGGAACACGCAATCTTTGCGTTAGTGCCCGCCGGATCAGAGCCGACGGCTACCGCACGAACGACATCCTTAAACAACATAGGCAGCATGGACGACATGGGCGAAATGGGGCCGATAGGCAATATGGCGATATTGTCAGGTCAAGCGTGTAAAGTCTCAGTAAGCATAAAGAAACTTGCCGGCTACTCCCGCAATGCTCCTGGATCGCATCGCAATTCTATCAGCTGACTCGTGGTGCCTACCGAATAGATGATGTGGAACTGGGATACCATCGATACCTGCTTCCTCTCCGAGTCTTGGCAGATCGCATCGCGCGGCAGCTTCGCAGGGCTCTGCATTGGCGTGACCCTGCTTCCCGTCCTGCTCGAGCTACTCCGGCGCACCGCCAAGACCTACGACCGCCACCTGGTCCGCCGGCACCAGAAAACGATCGGTGCCCTGGCCTCTACGGCGCCGGCGCCCGCCGGTGACTTCACCGAGACGGCTGACGATTCGCTCACGGCTAAGTGCCACCACGCCGTCGCGCCTCCAAGCGCGCCGTTCCGGCCAAACGTCTAGCAGCAGGCCGTACGCGCGCTGCTACATGCCCTCCAGTTCGCGCTAGCGTACTGGATGATGTTGCTAGCTTTATACTACAACGGGTATATCATCATTTGCATGATCATCGGAGCCTTCATCGGGTTCTTCCTTTTTCAGTGGGAGCGAATTGGACCGCGGTAAGTGATGCCCTGCTGCGCACATACTACCTATGGCCAATAGAACCCGTTCCCCGTGTGGGAGAGGACAACTAGCTAATAAATACGGTTGTATAAGAAACGACAGCGGAATGGGCGGTGCCGTTACGCAGGACGCCACCGGCTGCTGTGGTTAACCCTGTCATAACTTTTAGATCGTAAGACGGCCAGAGACGGAAGATAATACCTGCCAGACTATGAAACATCGGAGAGAGGCATCCTGGACTCAGTTCAAAACACAAACGGAGTCGACTGGGCTTCAGGGGACAGGGGACAGACAGGTTAGGCAGGATTGGACAGGACTCCAGACAACAATGGACATAGGCCTGGGACGGGCGGTACCGAAATCATATTACATCCTACTAGTAATCGTTGCTTCTACATATGATAAAGCTCGACGCGAAGCATTTCTAGTCATCTACCAACCGTTCTCCTGCGTAGAAATTGAGTCGAGGGCTGGTATCCCCAACGTAATCGAAGGCATCCCTTAAGCTGTTTCGACATTATAGGGTACTTTGAAGAAGCGTATTAACTTAAAGTCCTCGCCATGTATCCCGAGACAATCTCCAGTATCACCGAATAGACCTGTGTTCCCCTCGAGTGTCACAGAGAGATAAAGACGTGCTCATCTGGTATAGTAGTAAGTAAGCTCTTGTGTCCCTTGGTAAGTGATACGGGGTGAATAAAACGAGATATGTTCGATCCCTACCCAAGAAATCGGTACCAACTTAATTATCTCGGCTACAAGGCGTTGCGACATGCTGTGCCGTGGACGGTGTGCATGCGATGATGGTCCATTCCCCACCCACGCCATTCACAACTGTGTCTGCGAAAGCCAGCTTCGACCGCGAGGTTCACTAGGTCTCCGTTTTCTAATTACCTAGGCCACATGGGCTTTGCCTCATCGTACTCACCAAGGATAAGGGTGCCATGGCGGAGTCCGGTGACGAGAGACACGGATTCCCGTCGAACTACATCGGGTCATCGGGACTCTTAACGCGACTGGAAAAGCCAAGTCAAGGTAAATCATAACAGAACATCAAGGACTTCAGCTCAATGGCCTCAGATTATTCATGGAACGATAGGCTTAGATCTTTAGAAGGTTTACAGAGAAGGTGTTGCCACTGTAGTCATGTTATAAGACAGCTTCAGGCTGAGTGTGCTATCATCGTGAATTCATTAATGCCCATTAAACTAATCCACCTACGCGATTTTCAACGCCAGTTTTTATGACCCTCGAAGCTAGAATACAGCTACTAACAGCGGACCAGGATTTGAAGTCAAGCCCAGGCCTCGTATCGGACGCTCCACCTTCTGGGTAAATCAACGAGATCGACAACTGGAGCAATCTGTAGAAGATGGAGGAGGAAGTAGATCGATCGACGCTTATCTACCCACACGGATGACTCCAGCTGCTATCAGTTTCTGGATGTTAGAGCGCACGCTCGGGTTGCGCATATGTTCTTGCAGCGCCGCGGGATCCGACTGCGCCTGCTGCAGAATGGACTGCATGACAGGGTCCTGCATGATGCTCATGATCTGGTCGTTGAGTCAGTCATCACTGTCGAAGGCACGATATTCGGATGGATGGTGCATCTACTCACCTCAGGGTCCTTCATCAACCGCTCCCGCGTCTGATCTTCGGTCTCGTTCTCTCGGGCCGAGTACATGGCCTGGAGAGCCTTCTGCTGCTGCTGGTCGATCTCCCGGGCGTTGGCGCCGTTGTGGTGCTCACTATCGACCGTCAAGGCCTCGTTACAGGCGTCTATGCACTTGGAGTACTCGCGCATGCCGAAGAAGATCTGGGCCTTCCGGATATACGCCCTGATGAACTTGGGGTCCTTCTTGATGGCCATGTTGCAGTCCTCAAGGGCACTAGGGAACTCGAAGAGCTTGACAAATGCAGCAGCACGGTTGCTGTATCCTCGCGGGTCATCCGGCGCGCGCTTGACCATCTCGGAATACGCGGCCACGGCGCCGGGGAAGTCTAACGCCTTAAACTTGTTATTTCCCTCTTCGCGAGCTTCCTCGGCCTTGGCTGGGTCGACGTAGGACTTCTTGGCCTCCTCGATCTTCTTGCGCTCGGCCGCACGGAGCTTGCTGACGGTGTCTGGCGTTCGGTGCTCGGTAAGGGACTTCTGGTAGTTTTCGATGGCCGATGCCAGGTCTCCCATCTTCTCGTAAGAAGTACCGATACGAGCGTAGGATTTGGCAATCATCTTGAAATCGGCGTAGATCAGGCGACCTTCCTCGATGGCCTTGGTGCAAGCGTCAATACAGGCTTGATAGTCACCTTTCTCGAAGTGGGCGGCACCAAGGTTATTCAGATAGGTGATGTCCTTGTGCAGCTCCCAGGCTTTGCTGTAATGCTTGATGGCCTCGTCGAAGTTGCGCTTCTTGTAGTTCTCGGTACCCAGAGCCTTTTCCTTATCGGCTTCCTCCTTGGCCTTCTTCTTGGCTGCCGCTTCCTCGTCCTCGGGTTCGGGCTCGGGTTCGGGCTCGGGTGCCTTGGCTGGCTCGGGCTTCGCGACATCAGGCATCTCAACATCCTCGCTGGACTCCTTCGGCCCTGAAGAGGAAGAACCAGCTCCTGGGGTTTCACCAGGCATACCCATCTGCATGTCGACGCCCATCAGCACGCCCAGCACCTGGATCATTCGGGGATCGCTGAACAGGTCCTGGGTGTTCTGCGGGTCCTTCTGTAGGGCCTGAACTTTAGCGATGAAGGAAGGGTCGGCGAAGTATCCGCTAGTCTTGGGGTTGCTCATGAGTTTCTGGAGCAGATTCGGATCCTGGAACATCTTGTTCAGGCCGCCCAAGGGGTCGCCACCCATGCCACCGCCGCCTGCAACAGCAATGTCAGCTATATAAAAAACACGGCGCCGAAGCGCGTGGGTCACACGTCAAACATACTGGCTTCCTGTTCCATTGCCTTCTGGACAGCGGCGAGTGAGCTTTTGAGCCCGGCGTTGTTGGGGTCGTGCTTGAGACCTTCCTCGTAGGCGTCGCTAGCGCCCAGAAGGTCGCCGGAGCCATGAAGGGCAGCACCCTTGCGCCCCCATCCTCTGGGCCAGTCAGGCTTGACCTCGGTGGTCTTCTCGGCGTCCTTCAGGGCATTGGTCCAGTCCCTCTTGGAGGCGTAGGCAGCAGATCGGTTGCTGTACAGAACGTGGTTGGCGGGGTCGATAGCAATAGCTTTGGTAAAGGCATCGCTGATAATCAAGTTAGCCGGGGGTCTCCGTGGGCGCGAGGAAGAAGGAAGAAGGAAGAAGGAAGAAGCGGCTTACATGGCGTCGTCGAATTTCTTTTCGGCGATGGCCTTGTTGCCCAGAGCCTTTAGCTCGTCTGCGGACGACATGGTACGTTCCCGGACAGTGGGTGATTTACCTCAGGCGGGGCAGGGCAGGGCAGGGGACGAGAGACGAAAAAGAGGCGATTCAAAGAACAGAGGTTTTCGAGCGTCTAATGTGCGCGTTGGGGTTAAGAAAAGATGACAAGAGTAGAAGAATAAGAATGAGGCAAAGTCGAGAGAAGTACAGTTGCTGCGCGAACAGAGCGGCGTGACTGAAGTGACCCAACTTGAAGGGACTGCATCGAATTCGAGAGCTTTCTACGGTGGGGGGAGGAGTTGTACCCGTTTGCAGGGCGGCTGCAGGGATGGATAGCTTTTGATTGGCAGCAGCCGTCGGCCTTCCAGCGCTGGTATCCCCGATCTGGCAGTGTGCTTCTGCTCTTATCGCGCCCGGGCGACTCACGATAAGGAATGGATTATTTCGACAACGAGGGGCAGATTCTCCCCAATTTCTTCATCCATGCTACCCAAGTATAGATACTTAGACAGTTTGTTAGCGACGCATCTCCGATCGCCCTCGCATCCTGCATCTTTACACCCATCCTGCTATTTCACGACGCCTCGCACAATCGCATGGAAACCGTCCAGCTAGGGGTCCTCGCCCGGCTGTATCGCCTGCCGCGTTTCGAATTCCGCCTATACCACCTCTTCCAACTCAACACCTTCGCCGTGACCGCGCCGACCCTGACTCACAGCCGCGACCATGGACGAGGAAACGTCGATCCTCAAGACCCAGCTCTACAATGCCTGCGAGGATGCAGCTAGTGGCGATCCGGACAGGCTGTTCTCCCAGGACGACCTGATGTCCCTCGAGGTCGTGCCGCCCAAAGACATCAAGAAGCTGCTGCAGATCATCCAGCTGCTCACCAACGAACATCTCTTCGCCCCCGTACACTTTCAGAGCGGCCTGGCATGGCGCGTCCGACCCGAAGCCGAGGCGGCTAAGTAAGCCTCACCCCTCCTCTGTCCGTACACGTGCATTGCCTCGCGCGTTCTCCTCATTTCTGTTGGTGTATCATTCTAATGCCTTCGGCGGCAGGTACAAGCTCCTCACGAGCGACGACCAGATCATGGCGTACGAGATCATCGATGCAGCGGGCGCCGAGGGCGCGTGGCAGCAGGACATCAAGCGGCGGCTGAACATCCAAGACAACGCGCTGCGCAAGGCGCTGCGCGAGCTCGAGACGAAACGGCTCGTCGTCCAGTTCACGACGGTCGAGAACACCTCGAAGAAGATGTGGATCAAGTCCAACATCAAGCCCTCGGCGCGCGCCACCGGCGGACCCTGGTACACCGACCAGTACCTCGACGAGGCCTTCATCGACGCCCTGCAGATGGTGGTGCTGGGCATCATCAAGGAGCGGGGCAGCTACCACTCGCGAGGCGGCAGCCAGAGCCCCGTCCTGCCCAAGAAGGGCGTCATCCGGGGCGCCGCCTCCGAGGCCGCCATCAAGAGCAAGAAACGGACCGCCGACGCCATGTCCAAGGACGACCACGAACCCGCGGCCGCCCCGGTCCCCTCGTCGAACAAGGCCCGCAAGTCGGCACGCATACCGCTGCCGGCGGGGTACACGGGCTACGCGACGATCGAGGACATCACGGCCGCGATCCAGGCCACGCAGGTGGCCAAGGGGCAGCCGCTGAAGCAGGAGCACATCCAGGAGCTGGTCGACGTGTTACTGTGGGAGAACCGCGTTGAGGAGGTGCGCATGGCCGACCGTCGCGTCGGCTACCGCGCTGCCCGCGTTGCCAAGCAGAATCCCTCGAGCGACACCGGCCTCAACGCCGATGACTTCTGGGATGCCCGCACCAACGGGCTTATGACCGTGCCCTGCGGTCGCTGTCCCGTGTTCGAGCTGTGCGAAGAGGGTGGTCCTGTGTGGGCTGGTGGATGCGAGTACTTCGACCGGTGGTTGTCGTAGGCAGCGGAGCTGGCTGGACTGCTTCTCTCGCCTACTCATTTTCTTTGCTTTACACATTGCATGGCCGTGGCGTTTCGAGACGGAAAAAGAATCTATCCCTTTAAAGGGTACACAGGGGTTAAATCGAGAGTGGCATTAGGCTGGTCAAGGGCCAAGAAGAGCAATCGGGCTTTTGAGCACTGCGGGCCTGTTATTTGGTGTATACCTTCACTTGGACGAGTATTTGGTGGGATACACATTTCACTGGCGAATTGGCGTGGCGGGCCAAGCAGCCAATCTTTTACCCGGGTATCGACCATGGTTCAAGGACAGTCCGAGTTGCAGTATACTCCTGCATTACGTAGAGTAATGTCAATGTTAATGAACCTTAGCCCCCCACCTTTTCATGCCGTACTTCATTACCTGGGTACTGTTGAACACGTAAAGCAAAGACTCTAAATGGCTAATGATGAGCAGAACTATGTGGTCGGTCGATGAAAGGTTACGTATGTGGTCAGATGGATATGTATTCGCAGCTACCTAGCCCGAAAACCTGTTCCTCCATTTTTTGAGGTGCTCGTCTTTCCCGGGCTCTATTCGAACCTTTTGGTGGCCTGGCCTGTATACGCACAGGCGCGAAAAGAGACATGTAACATGCGGTGGGCCGAGGGGCACTCCCTCTACGCTTCACCCGCATTGACGATGGTGGGTCGCTTGCTGTACTTGATAGCACCGCTCTGCGAGCCAACAGCCTCGAGAGCCCTGACCACGTCCATCGAGCCGTCGTCATCGACAACCGCGCCGAAAACGACGTGCTTCTGGTCCAACCAGCTGGTCTTGACGGTGGTAATGAAGAACTGGGATCCGTTCCTATCAAATCACGTTGCTTAGTCGGCGGTCTACGATGCAACAGACGGGACGATAAGACTTACGTGTTGGGTCCGGCGTTCGCCATGGAAAGGATACCAGGTCCAGTGTGCGGGAGGCTGAAGTTCTCATCGGCGAATTTCTCGCCGTAGATAGACTTGCCACCCGTTCCCTGATGATGCGGTTAGTGAACATGTTGCGGGTTCGAGGAGTGGGTTCGGACAGCGTCGACATACGTTACCGCGGGTGAAGTCGCCACCCTGGAGCATGAACTCGGGGATGATGCGGTGGAAGGAGGAGCCCTTGTAGCCGAAGCCCTTCTCGCCGGTGCAAAGAGCACGGAAGTTCTCGACGGTCTTGGGCACGACACTCTTGAAGAGCTCCATGTTGATGCGACCGGTCTGCGCTGTGCGGGGAGATGGTCTGTCAGCACCAATTCAACCAGCTAGCTAGTGATTAAAACATCGAGTTGCGATGGCATCGAGGGTAGTAGCGAAGGGAGGCAATGCATGAAATTCGATGGTTTTCGGGCTATCAATTGGAATGGCGCCGGGGATAATATGATGACGAGGCTCGATGAAGAGGATAGAAGAGAATGACGGGAGGGGGTGGCCGATGGCGTAGTGCATATTACCACCACCACGCGGATCATTGATGTCCTCGTCATCGTCATCGACGGTGCAATGGGGATGAAACTGGCAAGCACAATTGGAACTTACGCTTGACGGTGGCAGTAGGTCGGCCGCCCTCTAGGACCGGGCCCTCCCACTCAATGTCGAAGAAGCTAGCAAGAAGCTCGAGTGTCAGTAGCACTCGGCAAGGATGGGAAGAAGAAGCGGGAATAGGTGGGCGAGGAGGGGGCGGGGGAGACGACTTACACCTTGACCTTCTCGCCGGATACCAATTTGGAGGCCATGTTGACTCTTGTGGTGGTGAAGAAACGAACTGACGGGTTGGATGCGGTGGATGCGGTGGATGCGGTGAAAGCGGTGGATGAGGCAGAGGACGAAGCTGTCTTGAGGAAGATGGAAGGTCGAAAGCAGCAGGCCGAAGTGGTTGATGAAAAAGACCTGGAGGAAGTGGAAGAGGAGGAAGAAAAGACAGCGCGGGGCAGTCGAAGGAGGGGTTGTCTCATCATCTTCGCTATTTCTAAATCAGGACGAGGAGGGGTTAGCTGGGGGGGGGAGCTCTGGGGGCCAATCAGGAGGGGCAGGAGGGAAAAAAGCTCTGTGTGTCCGCTGTGTGTCTGCTGTGTTTATTATGTGTGCTGCTGTGTGTGCTGCTGCTGTGTGTGTCGGGCAACCTTGGAAACCAAGCAAACCAAGTGGGGCACGACGAGCTCTGAGGTTGGCTGGGCAAGAGGACGGCCGGGGGCCTCAATCATCAGTCGAGCGGGATGGCAAGGTCAAGTAGCAAGGTACATGCGTACCTAGAGCTGTGGAATGGATCCGATGTGCTCTGGCTTTGAGGTCTGTCTGGTGGCGGGGAGGAGGGGGGAAACGAAGAGAGGCAGAGAGACAGAGAGACAGAGAGAGAGGAAGAGACTGCAGGTGGATAGGAAGAGGGGTCGACCGCTATGTAGGAAGTACATAAGGTGTACGTAAGGTGCCGCGGCTAGTAGGTACCTAGACTTCATGTACCCGGGTAACGCAACCGAGGAGATAGGGAAGGGTACGGCGGGAAGGTAGGTAGGTAGGTACCTAGCTACCTAGCTCAGGTCCACTGGGAACATCCATTGAATGCTGATGTGGGCTGCAGGTCATCGTCACTCGAGCCGACTGGCAAACCTGGATCAGCCACTGCCAACCTATTTGTATGATGCCCATGGATGGGTCCGCCCGTGCCGTCCGGGTCTCTAGGTAGGGTCTCTAGGTAGGTAGCAAATGCTGTACCCGACCCGTACTCGAAGGTAGAGACTTTCTTTCCCAACCTTCTAAGGTTGAGGTCCTTCTCGTCTTCCACTTCTTCATCCGATCGACATGACGAAATCATGAAAAATGCCTGCGTCCATCCACGCATACCACTGTCGCTCTCTTCATCTCGAATTCTTCCCACAGAAGTTGCGTGCTGCCCAGGACTGGCAAAGGGAACACCCCGGCTACTTTCTCGGCATGCATAGTAGTCCGTACATGCCACCACATACATGTAGAAGTCTACATGTACTGTAGGTACTCGGCAATCACCGTGATCGACACCGACACCGTCGTAGAGGCGGGAATAAGGTGCTTCCCCCACGTGTCTGCCCACCTCGACTGGGGAAAGGGAAAACGAAGCGTAGAGAACTCTCCCAGCATGAGAAACAACGGCCCGTGGGGATCCGTCCCATTTCTTGTGTGTAGAACCCATTTGTCATGGTGGGTGGGATGGGAGGACATGATCGGTCCTACACACGCTTCATGCACAACTAGGTGTGTGTCCCGTATGTACGTTCACCTCGCCCAGTGGCCGCTCCTACCATGCAGCGGACAGCTCGGTGAGATAAAATGTACGGATGTACGTGCGACGCCATCCACACGCTGAGGACGGCCTGCCAGGACAGAGCTCCCACCCCCACGCCGCGTCTCACAATACCACCGCCGAACTGTTCGGCAACTTCGCCGACAATGGCGGCAGCGGGGCACAGCACACCGGAGCTTCCATCGCACGATGCTCACGGATAGATGTGCAACAACTGCCTCCACTCCGATGCCTGCCGTTTCCGTTTTCCTGTTGCCCCGTTGAGGCTAACCGAAACATCACTTGAATTACGGGTCTGACCATGAGGGTACGGTACGTTGGAGAGAGCCTGCGGATGTGACAATGTGCAACAAGTAGAACAAGCCAACAGCCAACAACCAACAGCCAGGAGGAGCAGGTGTATATGTCCTCGGCCTGGCTATTTGGGTCGGCGTCGTCTCTGCTGTGTCTTGAAATTGTGAACCCTTCCAGAACTCCCCCCTTCCCCCCCTTTTTCTTGCATTTTCAAAAAGGACAATAACGAAGTCAAGGGCAGGTACAGATCTGGATGTGACAAGGAATTGTTCGTACATACCTTTCGATTTGGTCTTCCGGACACAGTAGTCGTATCGTACCGTATGGATACAGGACGGGACTTATATGAAACAGACAGGTCGGGTAAACGAAGTTTACAGTGAGATTGGTAGGTATGTTTATACGCGACAAAATGTCAATCTCAAACTCTTTCTGTGACAGCTCTCAAATTTTCCAGATCAAGTAGACCTGGCCCGAGCGTCTCAGTAACTTACTCAGCTTATCGATACGCCCGAGTTGCCGACGAGGTGCTAAATGGCACAATTGAATTAACCCCTAAATTGTTGTATCTAGAACTACATACCGTACATATTCGTTTACTGGGCTGGACGACGGGGTATGTGACGACGCATAACAGTGGACGGAACGCCCGCCACATGTAGCCCTGTATATGCAAGAGGACGACTGAAAACTCCGAGGCGAGAAAGCGATTTTCCGTGCCGATGGATCGGCTTGGGGAACGCAACCTTAGTAGCCATAGAGAGGACCTAGAGTACAGGTCCTTCACATAAGCATCGTTGTATTTACTATCTGTACGGTTCTACAGTGTCTACTAGGCAAGTAGGTATGTAAGAACATGAAGATAGCGAAAGCATTGAATACCTACCTACCCAACGTGGTTTACAAATTGGTGTTTTCGTACCTATTCCCTATCACATCCGAAGCTACGCTACATTGTACCTGGATAGCTACTGTCAACTGATGATGGCTGCCTCGAACCTTAGTCGGTACCTACGGGATGTTTAGTCACGTGACTCTCCAATGATCCAATGGCTTACATAAGGCTACGCCCAACACCTATTCTGGCGCCATTGAGGTCAAAGTGTCTTTTAGTCCACTCTATCTCATCTGTTGCCCAAGCCATCCCCAAAACAAGCCCAAAGTCGACGCAATCTTTGTTGTCTTGCTATTTTGTCTCCGGCTGGGGGACATCGCCTCACCCACCATGGATTTCAACAACCTCAAGGACCAGGTATCCAACCTGACCTTGTACGATATCAAGGCCGGTGTGCGCAAGGTCCAGAATGGTATGCCCGGTTCCCCCCCCCTGATGCGTGGTGCGCGCTGTGCGACGCGCTCTCACGCGACCTCTCTGCTAATCCCGTCCCTTCACAGCTGTTATGAATTACACCGAGATGGAGGCGAAGGTCGGTACCTCCGCCTCTTCAGGCCCCGAAGCTGGATGCTAATTTGGTCGCGACAGGTGCGAGAAGCGACCAACAATGAACCCTGGGGTGCTTCATCTACCCTCATGCAAGAAATCGCCAACGGCACCTTCAACTAGTACGTCTGACCCCAATCGCGCTCACCCCTCTGCTCCCTTTTGGGCCTCATCTTCCCGGGCACTGACTGACCCTCTATGGCAGCCAAACCCTGAACGAGATTATGCCCATGATCTATCGACGCTTCACCGAGAAGGCGGCCGAGGAATGGCGACAGATCTACAAAGCCCTCCAATTACTCGAATTCCTGATCAAACATGGTTCCGAGCGAGTCATTGATGATGCGCGAGGGCATATCACGCTTCTGAAGATGCTGCGTCAATTCTACTATATCGACCAGAACGGTAAAGATCAAGGCATCAACGTGCGAAACCGCGCCAAGGAACTGGCCGAGCTTTTGAGCGATGTGGAGCGCATCCGTGCTGAGCGCAAGAAGGCCAGGGCAAACAAGTCGAAGTACACGGGCGTCGAGGGCGGCAGCATGGCCGGTTTTTCGAGCAGCAGCCGTTATGGCGGCTTTGGGAGCGATTCTGGCGGCTTTGGCGGCCCCTCCTCCGGATATGGTGGCTTTTCCGGTGGTGTCTACGGGGATGGCGGCGGCTTCGGGGGACAATCAGATGACTGGAGAGACTCGGGGAGTCGTGCGGACAGGTTCGAGGAGTACGACGAGTTCGATGACGGAGCCGCGGCATCGAGTTCTACTCGACCGAGGCGGACTGAGAGGGCCGAGAGGGCCGAGAGGGCGGGCGTGAAGAAGACGACCCCCACCGAACCGCCCAAGAAGAAGGAGCCCGAAGTGGACCTGTTTTCCTTCGACGAGCCTGAATCTACATCGGCTGCTCCGGCCGTTGCCCCTGCAGCAGCTCCCTCAAACGGTTCTTCGGCCCTAGCTTCGCTTGCAACGCAGAACAACATCGCCACCAGCAGCAGCCACGACGATGACGATTTCGACGACTTCCAATCAGCGACGCCTCCCGCCCCCTCGAACAACTACTCCATTGCTCCGGCTATGGTAACGTCAAGTGCGCAGTCGACTGCCCAATTCGCCGCCCCGAAGCCCTTGTCGGGACCCCAGCAAGCGAATCTGAACGACATAATGTCGACCATCTCGCCGCCCGGAAGCTCGAACGCTACCCCAGCAGCCAACTACTCGTCTTTCAACATCCCTCCCGCCACCGGAACATCAGCTCAACCGCCCAAGGCAACCGGCTACCAAGCGGCAACACCCAACTATTATACATCTGTCCAAGTGCCCACGCAGACGGGGTCGTCTATGTCCGGGATGTCATCCGTGTCCAGCATGTCTGTGCCGTCTGGCAACTCGGCGTTCAACAAGCCAGCCGCGCCGGCGACCACGAAATCGGCGGCCGGTGGTGATCCGTTTGCCGGTCTCTGGGGCCAGGCCGGGACTGGCGTGAAGAAGGCAAGCACCCCAACAACCGCTGGGCCAAAGATGGGCCAGCTTGCTAAGGAGAAGACGAGTGCCTCGCTGTGGGGGGCGCCAGCGGCCACCACGCCGAAGCCGGTGGGCGGTGCACAGCCAAGTGGTGGATCGGCGAACCCGTCGGCAGGAAGCAGTGGATTGGACGATTTATTGGGATGAAGTACCGCGAATGCCCTAGGTCGTGACCCTGACCGGAGCCACGACCACCTTGATATCGACAGGTGCCGAAAACTCTGTATACTAAGTTGATGATGTAGCAACCCACTCGCCCACCTAGCAAGAAGTCTGACTTCACAAGCTAGAGCCATGTCGGTTGAACGAGCTATGCTACACCAAGCCGACTGCTCCGTTTGTTTGGCTCGATTCTAGAAAGGCGTCACGGGGTAAAAATAATGTGCAACTGAACATGGCCAATTCTTTCTCGGACAATTCGCAACAACTCTAATGCTAGTTAGGTGACTTCGTCTTACGTGTCTTTCCTGCGGTGACTGGGAGTAGGCGGTTCGCCTGAGTGCAAGGGATGAAGGCAGTTGGCATCCTCATCGAAATGAGATCATGTCCTGGCTAGCAACACGCGATGGTCCGAGACGCATTAAAGACCCTAATTACATACAGGCAGCGTTTCAATTGTGTGTAAATTTGACAGCCACTGACGGCCGAGGCCACAGCGACCTATTTCGTTTCCACGGTAGCTTGACTGGATGAGAAAGACAGATGAGGATCTGGCATGGCTTTATACTACCCAACACAGCCACTTGTCAAGGTTGTCGGGCTCGGGACAGCCTCCGGTAATCCCGCCAAGTGAAGCATAATAGTCAGATTCACTGATCCCCGTGAGCATACCTAGTTCTCTTCAACCTCCAGGCTCAGCATTCACTGATGTTTGAAACAATCCGAACCCATGCGTCTCCACACCGGCGGCTAACAGGACTTGAAGGCCGTAGCTCTAACAAGGATCAGCTCGCTAGACGAATACACGGTAATGCCTAGCAGAGCACCCCAGCACCTTGCCCGACGGGCCACACTAACCGCGGCCCGCGCTTAAGACCCTTGCCTGGTCCACGGATCTCATTTCGCCCCAGCTGGAGTGTGAGCCAACCAAAATGCTCCGACGACGACCGTCGTCGCGGCTGTTCAGACGATGTTTACGAGCGGCCGCATCTTCATTGGCACTCTTCAGCGCGACCAGCGAGTCGAGCCCGCGAGGTCTGTCGACATGAATCGATGGTGGGCCGAAGGGGTGAACCCCCGTCATGCTCGCAGTGTCGCGCCGATCGTCGCCCCCGATTGGATGCGCCAGCGCGTGGTGATGCCCGCCATCTACGTCAACTACCGACGTCTAGGCCATCAAAAACTAGCAGCAGCAATGCGGACGACGGTCTGCAGGTAAAGATAGCCGCGTCGTAGTTTTTCGAACAGTGGACCCGGATCCTTTGCCGCGAGAGCTCGGCTAGGTGGATAGGTCGATAGATCGATGGCTGGGTAGCTGGCGTTCATCCCGGGACTCAGGGTGGGAGAGAATCTAGGTTAGACAGCTGGCTTGGCAGCATACAAGCTTCTTGGACCAGCTCTCGAATACAAAAGGTGTCGAATCCACGAGGTTCACCTTCTCTTTTACTCCCTCTGTCATTCATCACTCAAGTAATCACATTGTCCTAACGAGCTTCCTTCAGTCTTTCCTGTTTCTTTCTTTTTCCTTTTCCCTTGCTGTCTCTCTTTTCCAGAGGGTTACCATCGTCATATTGGAACGGTCTTTTTACGTCTTGACGTCTCTTCTCACCCTACGAATCTCCTTACTTACGGCCTTCTTCCGGGTCTCTATCTCTCTCAGTCACTACGCAAGACTCGTAACACGGCAGTGGACCTGCTTCATACCTAAACTTCGTTCTTTTATGAGTTCAGGAACTGCGCTTCCTTTCCTCTAGTCTCCATACTAGACCTCCCCATTCTCCCTTCTTTCGTTCAGCTGACCCTGCCCACGGTCCGGTTACAAACCGTCAATCGTTCACCATTCATTCCCAGGCCCCCCCAGCGTCTATCCCGTACCCACGGCAGCGTTTCCCAACGCGTACCATCCTTAAGTTTAACACGCCTCGTCCTAAGCTTTCCTTGATCACCGACTTTGACACCAGCATCCCTTTGAGAATGCGTTTCCAGGCTCCCCAGCTAGGTGCCCTCGGCGTGGCGTTTACGGCTCTGCGGGCCATGCAGTTCGTTTCCTTGATTGCTATCATTGGCTTAACCGCCAATTTCATCAATGAGGTTGTGTCGTCTCAGCGTGACGCGCCCGACGTGCTCATCGGCACTCTCGCTGTGGTACGAGCACCACTTTTACCCAAATACCTTCTGCAGTTTCACTAACGTCCCAGCAGGCGAGCATCGCTTCCCTCTACATTTCCATTTCCTACATTCTATACTATGACGGGCTGCTGCCCCTTCTCATTGCGGCGGGCATCGACCTGGCGCTTCTTGTCGGCTCCATTGTTGTGGCCGTAACCATCGGCAAGCCTCTGTCCATGCTCAAGTGCTCCGTACTGCCCGAGCCGACTCCGCCGACGGAGACCTTCACCATGTCCATTTCCACCCGCAGCAGCGGCTACAGTGCCGCTGCCGCCAAGTACCGCAATTACCTTGCCCTCATCACCACCGACCAGCCCCACTGTTACGAGATCAAGGCCGTTTGGGGCCTCGGCATCGCCCTATGCGTGCTCTTCGCCTTCTCGGGCCTTATCTGCGCTGGTCTTTGGCGCCGTGTCAAGGCCACCGCAGCCCCCGCTCCGCCCAAAGATATTGAGGCTTAGGGGCGCGCGGGCGCGCGTGGGGTGGCCAGAGTTGAGGAGGAGATGGGGGAGAAGAGGGGCAGGGGTTTCGGAGAAATCCAACAAATATCCGGACCCACTGCGCTCGGCACCCGGACTCTAAGTCCCGGACCCGGAACGGGTCTCCGGCTTCCTCCGTCTTTTCCTCCACCGGCTCCGTCCCCCACGGCGCCCGAATCCGCGCGTCCCCGTCCGCCCATCAACGACGGGGTCGCTCCCGCACCCGTGCCCGCGGCCCCCATCGTGGTGCACGCCACCGCTACCGCGAGCGCAGTAACGGGCCCGCCTACAACAATCGTTGTGGGGCGCTCACTCACCAGTAATAGTAGTAATGCGGCACCCCTTCCGTCCACTTCCGCGCTCGGTCCTCCCGTGGGCACTGAGCCGCCCTCGCCGCAGGAGGCCTTCATACCCATCATGCACGAGCACGTTCCCGCACCCATCGACACAAACGCCAAGGCCAAAGTCCCCCCGTCCATCACCATCATGCCGCCAGTTCCGCCGACACCCAGTGACGACGGATTCACGCCCGTCACGCCAGGGCCGTCCCCGAAGACGCGCGGGTTTCGTATCAGTAAGGCGCCGCGCGACGCGCTCGGAATCTGGATTCCTGGCCGGTTCCAGCGTGCAAAAAGTCGAAGGGCCGGCGGCAGCAGCGGTGGCCACGAGGATACGGCGGCGCTGAGCCCGGTGGATATCAGTAGGGATACGAACGCCGACGTGGAGGCGCAGGCGCGTACGGTAACGGTGACAAGGGCGAGGCCGAAACGCAGGACGCTGTTTGGTGTGCTGGAGGGATGGTGGGATCTTGGTCTGCTGGACCGCGGGAAGAGTTTGAGACGGCAGGCATGAGGTTGCGGTATAAGGGTAATGTACGACGACGGGCGTAATATGGGGCAGGTATACATGCAACCGGTCTTGGCCCAGGTTGGAGTTTTTGTTTTGGTGGACTTGCTTGGTTTCTTAATGGTATTAATGTTGGTTGTGGCATGGAAAAAATGTGGTTTTCGGTACAGCAAGTATGATGATAATCACAGTTATCAAAACCAAGGTACTATGGTTCAGGCTTATTAATACATAAAATCATGCAGGGGAACTATCCTGTTCGCCTCTTCGTAGCATGCAGTCTCCCAATTGACTTAAATCGCTGTAAGTGCATGAAGATTACTTCAAGTTGACTCTAGTATGATCTAGTTAAGGGGACAACGCTAAACTACAATGAGAATAATGTCTATAACCACTAAACGCAATCTCTTTCGAATACGTCTCGATAAAAATGACTGAAGGTGGAGTCTGGTCTCCAACATGTATGCAAAGCTGCTGTACGGTAGACAGATACGGGGTCCGTCCAGCCTATTCTATATGTATCCATTCGCCAGGCTCATCGGAGATGTGCGACGCTAGGAGAGAACCAATTCCTACTCGTTCATAGGAGCCAGGCGACAGTCCTGTCTTTGACTGCTTAATCACGAGCACGTAATGTTTTCGTTGCTCTTCCTCGCCTGATTTAGCTCTTCCGAGAACGACACATCGCAGAGACGCTGGATCGTCAACAGTGACCTCGTCTAGTACAAGGCGTTTCAGGATTTCAACGGGGTTCCTGCTCATATCGACAATACAAGCTCGTGCCACGATCTTCGAGACTGGCTCTGCATTGCGTCCTTGCGACGAAAAGCGTAGTCGTCCGCTTTCAAATGGGTCTCTGATGTTCCCAATCCAGTCCACACCATTGAAAGGGGCATCGACGTAAGCGATTTCGCCATTATAGGCCATCCACGACCACGAAGGCACACGGCAGTCGTCTTCGTACGCTATCTTCTGCAGCCTCCCACTTCCCTTGCGTTTCCAGAGTAAGCTCCGCT
Organism: Xylaria sp. JS573; assembly: GCA_000966885.1. NCBI lineage: Eukaryota > Fungi > Ascomycota > Sordariomycetes > Xylariales > Xylariaceae > Xylaria > Xylaria sp. JS573. Next base: position 1,442,693 of record JWIU01000028.1, on the reverse strand, counting down.
GCAGATAGCACTGCAGAATCCCGTAATCACCCTCAGTCTCGAATGTCCGGGCCAGCCGTCGTTCCAAGCCTAGAAGTCCCATAGAACGGTCTGTGGGTTCACTGAAGTCGAGCTTTGAGTACATTCCGTAGAGCTCCTGGAACAGGCCGATTCTACCGTCTCGGTAGTACTCCAACGCCGAATTAGGGAAGAAGGCGTCGCCCAGGAACTCGGCCTTTGGGCTACATTCGCGGACAGGCCATCAGCAACTCGTGGTACACGACATCTCGGAATTGCCAGACTTACTTGCGTAGTTTTGCTAGTGTCTCGCAGTGAATCCCTTCGCCACACTCCCAGTATATTTGGTTGCAAGTGAAGTGGATTGTTCTGTGACTAAGCGCTCGTTCCTGCAGTACCCAGCCACGGGTATTCAGTACGCCTCTCTCAACGTCGTCGTGGAACTTGTCGATATTCCTACAGACGTACATAGTGTTGCCCTGGCGCTGTATGGCTACACATTTCCTGGGCTTTCGAGCATAAAACAGGCCTTTCAAATGGGAATCGGAGGAGCTGGCTGCAATGGTAAAGTACGCCGAGCTGAAGACGCTCTCCATGCTGCCGACCTCAGCTTCCCAATCCTCTTTGTCTTTCTGTATGATGCAAAGCGAATCGATCCAAAGATATTGCACATCTAGATCTCGCGTTACTCTGACAGCATCTTTAAATGCCTCCGGCAGCTTGCTAAAATCTATACCCTCCTTAACGTGTTTCTCATAGTTGCTCTGATACGTGCAGAACTTGAACGGTTCATCGATAGCCCCCCAGAAATGGCTGAGGGCAACATAGTTGGCAGTAATGGTGCCACTTGTCTCAACTAGGCGCAAACGAGGTTCAGCACGGGACCCCACGTCTATGAGTCTTGTAGGCATCTTGGGTGCGTTCCCTGGTTGAGGACGGGGCTGGCACTTATGTGTCCCATCGCAGTTTTGCAGCCACTCGCGCAGTATAGCTAGCTGTGCTGGACTCCTGGCTTCTGGTAACAGCGGAAGTCCTAGTTGACCTGACTCGGTTCGACCAGGTAGGGATTCTGCGGCAGGTCATCAGTTTTTATGTCAAGATATTGTATGGCTTGCACAGGAGATCAAAAATGGGGGTATCTTCAGTGGCCAGGGCACTGTGCGCCGACATAGTAAATCGCCATGGTGTTTCGCACAATGGAGGACAAGGCTGAGTGTAGAGTCCTTGAAAAGTTATCTCACTGAGATTTGTAGCGGAGCTATCACGTACCTGGATCGATGTATATCGAGAGAGCCGGTGTTGTCACAAATTCGGCTTCAAGCTTTGAACCGACGCGTTCTTGCTTGTCCTGGTGTAAACTCACGTCTTTTCCGTCAATGGAATCGTATAACAGCCTACATAAAGGACAATTCGTAGGCTCTCTTATGACCTCAGCTCCGCTGGGTGATAGTTGAAATATATTTTCATAGATGACCATAGCTTTGCATGACCTGCACAGTGTTCCTCCTTGGGATAGGGGTCTCACAGTAGCCCAATCAACTTTGCTAAAGACACCTCGAGCAAAATCATTGTCGGGCTCGGACTCCCAAGCATCATTCAGCTGCTTCCTCTGATGCTTTTGAAAGTAAGTACTCATAATTCAGACCGATTGATTGTGGCGGGTTGCATACCTCGCTATACTCGTCCCTGGGTAGCGACATGGCTGGCCGATCCTGGTCTTCTGCAAAGTTGAACGTGATACTGGGTATGCTACTGTCTTCTGTTAGGCCAGGTTTCATATATCCAGGAACAAGCTTTCCAGATGGCTCACGGAGCGCCAACTGAACAATTTCATTCATACGTCGGGCTAGCTCGCCGGCCCTTGCGCGACCATATCCGTGATTATCGTCGTCTCCCGTCGGTTTGGCCACCAAAAGCCGGGTTTGGATAAGTTTGAGGACGTCTTTGAGAGCTGTTGCATCCTGAAATGCGATGTCTATTTTGTCCATCCATTGCCGAGCATCTCGTCCAACTTTGGTTATGCCTTGCGATACCTCCCAGAAGATGTCAACGGCGTTTAATTGTGCGAGTCCTTCGCTCCTGTAGACGAGCCAAACTAACCACTCGAGGAGAACAACACCCATCGACCATACATCGTAGTCCCGTGATACTGGCTTATGGGCCTCATCCATCGATATCTCTGGAGCCTCGTACCGATGGGTTCTGTAGTTCATCGACGAGCTTTTGTTTCGCTTTAATGTCCCATCAATATGAAACTTAGAAAGGCCAACGTCCGCAATGAAGAAGTTGCCCCGTCCGTCGTCTAGTAGGATGTTTTCCGGTTTGATATCCCCGTGTCGACAGTTGTTTTCCCAAAGCAGCCTGAGGCAATCGCAAAGTCCGGACATCTGGGAAAGCGTCCATGATATGAATTCTTCATTTCTGTCAGTTCTGTTGTTTCTTTTCCAGTAATCGCGAAGATTGCCTTTGCGGGTGAACAGTCAGTAATGTCTTCTCGATCACGATATAGGATGATACATACCTCCATGGGCCCAAGGGAACAGAAAGCATTGTTCAGTTCCATTATCGTACGCGGCGAGCGGCCTGATGAGGTAGGGATGGTCTAGTTGCCTAACTTTATCCAGCCTTTCCAGCTCTCTGTCGAAAGATTCACTAAAGCCTGGCTTAAAGACCTTGACAGCGACGACAACATTTTCGAAGAGTTCTGGATCTACATGTGCTTTATGAATGGTGGCCTGGTACACCGAGCTGAAGTGACCTTCTCTGTGCTCCTCCTCCCTCACTTCCACGAAGGGTAGCGGACGGCTTTTATGAAAGACCTGGTAGAACTTGGTCTTTTTAAAAGTAGGCGCAAGGAATCTCCACTGATGTCCTAGGAAAGAGTTGACCGTGGCAGGTCTCCATTTAGCGAAGAATGGCCAGCGTTTGGGTGGCGATGGCGTTACAGCTTCGTACAAGGACTCAATCACTCGCTGCTTTCGCCGTTCACCTTCCCGCATCTTTGCCAAGGGTAAATGCTCGTCATGAAGACCCTCCCTCGCAAACTCGAGTATGGCCTTCACTTCGTTAATGGCGACCAGAATCAAGAAGACTCTCCTTGCTCTTTTCAGGACGAAATCCACAGTGTTTTGCGTTGGAGGCACCTCGTATCTCACCAGGGTATGTCTGATGTTTTGAGTGGTGAGGAGGATTTCTACCTGGTTTACCGGCAAAAAGTCGAGATTTCCCATCGCGCTTTGGAGGCTATCCTCCAGGTAAGCAGTGTCGGGTCTGGATGTAGAGTTGTGTTGAATGTCCATACTTTTGGTCAATGATTCGTCCTTAGAAGTGTCTTCCCGGGGACCGAGGTTCTGCATGAGAATTACAATGCAGTCGATTGATAGATATGATAATAAACCTTTATTTTCCGAGAAACAAGAGGTAGATAGCCAAGCAACTGTGAACATGTAGTTCAAAGGGGGTGTGCTCTAGCTTCATTCTCGCGGGATCAAGAGAAGAGAAGCTCACTGCTCTTGTTAAATTTAAGGCGATGGCTATGCTCGAGTAGACAGCCTATGTCGGCAGTTTGATTTTCGGGGGTTAACATCCGACCACCATCACCCTCCGGCCTGGATGACTCCTATTCTGTGACTTTCCAAGCATGGGTGCCTATGATCAGCTGTGCGATTACAGTCGCGTGGCGCTGCAGGTTCATGTCACTGGAAGCCACACGACTGACCAATTGGACCGCCAAACCCCCTGTAGGCTAAACGTTGCTTCTGCTGCGCCCATAAGCCATCATGCCTGGCATAGGTACCTTATGATTTCGGTGTGCTGTGCCCCATCATCATCATCATCATCATCATCATCATCCAAGCCCCTTCTGTGGAACATCATAGCAAATTACTATATTTACGCCCCTGCATCCCTAGCCAAGCACTGCATGAAGCGATGGTTCGCGGATTCCATAACTAGACTTAATGGAGCCTGGCCTAACTACGAGAAACATAGTATCATACCTGCCAGATTTTACATATATTACCTTGCCATTCAAATGATCATTCGTCATGCTTACGGAATTCGGTAATATTCAATCCCATCTACCTGGATATGTTCACTTAGGTAGCATTCTCGCTGAGACAGGAGCTAGTATCTTCCTGAAGTATGACAAAGAGAAAAAACGATGTTTTACACCTCGATGGCATAGCAATGTGTTTGAAAGCTTTGGAAACCAAGCATAAAAGAAGAAATATATCACAAGGCTCGAATCGCTATGCTCACTCATACACGTTCGTTCACCACCCCTAAGAGTAAAGTTCATGCTCCCACTCCAGAAGCCTGTCCGGTTTTCGGAAAGTCTTCAGTTCAATCCCGTTTCAATGGTTTCTCTAGCCCTTATTTATACAAGCTATTCCCTCCCGAGTAGTCGCAATATTCCCCTTTGTTTGGTCTGGAACACTCCGCAGAGCTGGGTTGCTGGTACTTCGTATCGCATCCTGAGATTGAGATTCGGATGATGTACATGTCGTTCCGCATTTCGAAGCTGAATTCTTCGTCGCTCCACAGCGTCTTCAAGACGGTGGTTAATTCTTGTGGCCCTTTGAAATGGTTGGAATGAAGCTTGACAATCTTGTTCGTTATCATGGCAAGGACGCAGAGATGTGAGGGACCAAGTAGTGGCTATTGACGTTTGAGAAAACAGTGAAACTAAAACATAGGTGGTTAGGGCAGTGTGCTATCGAGATTCAGAGTCGCAAACTCCCAGAATATCGGCTGACTTGAACATACTGAATGTTTTTCTTTTCTGTAGAAGTGCTGGCAGAAAACAAAGTGCCCATTGAGAGCATGTCCATCATGGTTATTGATATATGAAATTGTGGTCGCAGCAAACAACGCCCTTACTGTCTGGGATAACATGATTTGGGGTGAAGAGCGGTGCATCAGATTCGCCAAACAATGCGCCGTCCTACATCGGACAATCCTGGTAACAAGAGGTCCTGGAAAGAGCGCGATCATTGGTTAGATGTTTTCGGTGAGTAGATCAACTGTCACATTGTGTATCTCGTTTTTGGGCCATTGGGGGCTAAGTGTTGCAGCTATAATAAGGGGGGCTGGACACATGCGGACAGCCCGGCAGGCCTGCGGCAGGCAAGGCATTTTCTCACCGAAATGAAACCATCTCTACCTATGATTGCCGTCTCACTCGCTTCGCTTCAACCACGCCACCAGTACAAGCCCCGTAGACGAGATAGAATAATTGTTTTCCATAGATGCATCAACCCGGTGTCACGGAACGTTGCAGGATCTCGGCAGTGAATGGCGTTCACCCTCCGTAGCATCGAGGCGCGAAACCCCTCTCTCGTGATTGCACATGTGACTAAGCCTAGTGGCGACTATACACTGTCTAACGTTACTATGTACTATCGAAGAGAGCTTCTCTCCAACTCTGACAGTTCCACACATTAGTACAAGCGAGGCAAACCCTGAGTTCTCCCCTCCCTGCCGTTCCCCGCTTAGACTTTCCTAAGCAGTAGGCTGACACGGCGTACCTCTCTGGCCCCTCACTATCATAGGTATGAAGTTGCGAAGACGCTCAACAGCCTACCTATCCTATATCAAGTGTACCTATGCGTATTTTTAAGATCGAAAGTTCCATCCCAATGGTGGCTATGGACATATTCTGACCGAGAAATGCGCCGCTCAGACTGGTCCTATACCCCCAGCCTGCTTGACTAGCACGACTGTCGTGCAGTGGTCCTGGCACTATTCTCGAAGACCTTTAACGCAGACCATGGCAAGCAGCTACCTGAAAGCCCGGATCTACTGCCGGCAAAGAACGCCTACCGGTCCTATCGTACACGGTGATTGATCCCGGAGATGATTCGCTTGACGGCACATATGCAAGCTTAAGCTTTGCTTATACACCTAGGTACCTAGGGCCTATCCAGTCTATCAGCCGCCATATGTATAGGTATTCATTCTTTGCCGCATCGCATGGGCGGTATAGAATTCCTAGTCCTCTGATGGCCCAGTACTTTGACTCCACGGAGGAGGGTTGAATTGCCCAAAGAAGCTCATGGCAGTTGTGAAGTCCCTTTTTTAGATTGGGTAGAGCCGCATTCTTGGTTATCTCTCTTGTTGCCCGCAGAAGAACTTTCGTCCACCGAGCGAGTGTGTCTGGCCCCTGGGTGCCGCTTCTCCCTTTCTCCTCCGTCCCATCCCCACCCCGAGCCCTGTGGTGTTGCAGCGCACGTTGGAGCATTGCAACACTTGACACGATCGTGTCCATATAAGGCTAAGTGCCACTTACTGTTAACTGCCTGATTGCAATGTGGAATGAGCACATATGTACGCTCGCCAAAGCCAAAGTGCACCCCAACGAATACTCGTAATTCACGTCCCTGTCGGCCAAGTCCTGTGCTGATGGACGGCATTTGTCTTCCGGGCACGGGAGAACGGCCCACGCTTCAAACCCGCGACAAGCCGGGCGATTCTTGCGGAAGCTCATCTCCTTCTTTTATGATTCCCTCGCCCGTCCTTCAGCGACCTAATGCCGAAGTCCGCTTTACCCAGCCTTCGTTTTTTGATAACGAATTTGCTCCTGGGGGGTTAGGCCCCGCGAAAGCTAGTAGGAAACCCACGTTGGCCTTGCAGCCGCCAAACCCAGATTTGAAGGCTGCTGACGAAGAACCTTAGACCATTCACCCGCACCCACTTTCACACCTTCGGAGAGTACCTTGGTACCGGTCGAAGACTACGGATTTGGGAGTGATTGGTTGCGGCACGTGAAGGAGCACCTCCAGAAGGAGTCGCTTCGTCTACCTTCACATTGTCGCCAGAATACTAGCGAGGCCGCTTCGTGGCAGCCAGACTCGTCCACTGTAGGACTAAACGGCGACAGTCGATTGAAGGGGGTTGGCGATCACTTCACCCCATCTAAAGTCGAAATCGATACGAGTGCGGGTAGTTTGCAACATTTTTTGGATGAGTCAGGAGATCAGGAGTCAACTCTAGACCTCTGTGAGCAACTCGATACGGAGCAAGAGCCATCTACCCACGGCACGAAGGAGGACTACTTGCCTCTCGATAAGCTGATCATACTGCTTCGAGAATCGAGCATCAGGGACGCCCTGAGTCAAGTGTTCCCCGACGACACGACATTGGTGAACCGGATTGTCAGCGATGTATGCCACAGCAGTTCCAGGTTTAGTCGGCGCAGGATCATGGCCACCCTCATCTCCATTGGGAAAGCTGATTCCATTGACGTCTTCATTCAAAATGGCATCTACGACACTAATCTCCCTATAAGGCGGTACAAGGATCGCAATAAGGGTCGAGAGCGCCGAAACGCCGTCCTATTCCATAAAAGGAATGATAGCGACAGTAGCATACCACTGGATTGCCTCAGTCATTGGAAACGCCACGCTCTTGACGATTTCTGTTCAACACAATATCGATTCATGGTGCCATTCTTTGACATGCGCCAAGGCCGTGTGCATTTCTACAAGATGGTCGACCCGAAGTCCGTACTTCCCTTCACCGAGTGGGACATCCAAAAGAAGGGCGGATACGGGACCGTCTGGCGGGCCAGGATCCACCCCGCCCATCATAACTATGTGAGCCTCACGCGGAACCTGGGCTTCCCAGATTGGATCATTTGATGCTAACCGGTCACAGAGATCTGGAGACGCGGAGCCTTACTTTGCCATTAAGGAAATTCATTCGACAGACTCCAAAGGCTACGAGGACGAAGTCAGGGGGCTGGAGCGCTTCAGTGGGTCGCAGAACGGTCATGACCACCTGATCCGGCTTCTTATGGCATTCCAACACGGGAAACAATATTACTTGGTCTTCCCTCTGGCAAACGGCAACCTGGTGGACTTTTGGTATCAAAGACGAATGTCACCTCTCTCACTCCGGGATACCCGCTGGGTCATCCAGCAGTGTCTAGGCATGGCCGATGGACTCAAGAAGATCCATCGAAACTCTTCGTGGTTCAAGAACAAGGACGGTCTCCCCATCGATGTCGATAAAATTAGGGGGAGGCACGGCGATATCAAGCCGGAGAACATACTGTGCTTCTCCGAGCCAGAATCCGCCAATTTTCGTCTTGTCATTTCGGACTTTGGCCTTACCCGCTTCCACACGGCCCTATCCGTGTCTAACGTTGCGCCCGAAAGAGTCGGCGGTTTGTCTCGAACCTATCGGCCACCGGAATTCGACATGAAATCGACGATTTCGCAGGCCTATGATATGTGGAGTTTGGGCTGTTTGTACCTTGAGTTTATTTCTTGGTTCCTTCTCGGTTACGATGAAACGCGAGGGACGTTCACCCAAGAATGAATGGGGGACGATATCCCGGGTCATAACCCGGAGGACAAGTTTTTCAACCTCCTTGATGGAGAGGCGGTCCTAAAAGATTCCGTGAAGAAGGTGAGTATTTTTCCCACTTAACATGATACCAAGGTCCTCGCAACAAGAAGCTGACTACACCAGTGGGTATCCAAATTGCGAGAGCTAGACGCCTGCGCCCCCTGGATTCAAGAATTCTTATCTCTTATTGAGAGAGATTTACTCAATCCAGATCATATTCAACGGTGTAACATCGGAACGTTCTGTGTCAGGCTAAGCAACATATCGGAAGAGTGTGCAAATAAAAAGGAGTATTGCGTCAAAGGTGGCTTCAGTTCAGACGCTGATAACCCCGAAACTACTCATGTTGGGCGATTGAGAGTACGTCAAATCTTACATAGGTCCACTCGCAGGAGATACTGATTGACGCAGCGTTACACCGATACAAGCGACGATGAGAAAGAACTCTCACAGTTGATTCTAAATGAAAAGGAGAGGCACAGGGCAGGGGGGAGAGCAGAGCCCATCAGACCCTCAATGAACCCGACGGAATCTTCTTCAAAGCCCATACGCATTGCTTCGGGACCCGTAAGGGCTACGGGCAAAACCTCGCCGCAGCTCGCCGCAGCCCAAGGGATTATTACAAGAATAGACGCGTGTGACGACTCACCTGATGGCCTAGAAGACATTCATAACACTCAGATATCTCACTTATTGTCGCCACCAGGTCCTTCTCGGAGACCTAGTAGCAATATTTCCATACCTTGTCGGTCATCGCCTGAAGAATCTTTTTCATCACGATGTACAAATGGCCAGTCAACCACCAGAACTAGCTTGGAATCTTCAGGTGTATGCCAAACTGCATCAAAGTTACAAGCTGTTACCGGAGCAGCTGATTCATTGTCCGGGATGTACGCAAGTCAGGAGTACCGACCCAAAGCATTGAAATCACGCCTTACGCAAAGTGACGCAAAAATCACAGTGTTACCGGCAAACAGTATTTCAGAGCTACCACACCAGGCTACTCAATGCTCCTCGACACAACATCTTGCCAATGGTGAGGCATCTAGTAAGCGTATTGACGTCTAGTTGCTAATGCCTCTCAATATAGATGATCCAGAAAGGGTAGCACTACTCCGTAATGAGATCAAAGGGCCATCTCTAGTGGGAAAGCGAGCGTTCTTCAAAAGATGTCTAGGGTACCTAAGAGATTTGATTATGGGGATATTCAGGAGAATGGTGCAATGACCCCATATATACTCGTTCCTAGAAGTGATAAAATTACTTGACAATAATTCTACTCATTACCTGCGTGTATCACAATCTTGGTGATCTCAACAACGTGGGAAACTGGAACGCTCATAGACACCAGCACACACATACCTACTGGGGTACTTGCCCTATTTCGTGTGCTGCCACAAGTGATATGGTGACAGATTGTGAGTATCTAACCACTCAGGAAACAGACGGCTTTAAGCTACCTAGAACAACAGTGCCATAGTCTCCTGGGTCATCAAAGAAATTTTGATCAAGGCCCAAGCCATTGAATATATCGTTCGCCCACAACGTATCGGAATGCCATTCGTCCTGATTTTGCTACTGTATATAGCTGCCAATTTCCGCGAAATCAGTTGACCAATCTTTTTCAATGCCTTCCCTTCTGAACTCGGAATTTCTCGTTACGCTTATGTTGTTCAAGCCATTTCCCCCCATCTCTCGAGCTTCAAGCGGGTAATATTGACTTTCCTTGCTGCCACATCCCAGACGTTGTTGTCCCATTCGCCACCTTGCGTCCTGCTTGCCTCTTTTTGAGCTTCCCCGAGCTTGACCGCGATAGTTTGAAGCGTCCCGAGGACGTCAATGTACACATCAGGCTGTGCGCGGAAATGAGACTTGATGGTGTTTATCATAGTCGGTATGGCACGGTCTACATCCCCCGCTCACAGGGGATAGACTAGGTCAGGGGCTGTATGACTGGTTGAGGGGCAGCCAGGTTTCAGCGTGCAACCAATGTCCGGACTATACAGCTTAGCCCAGCGAGACAACATTGTCACGGCGTTGATGAGCTGAGAACAAATCGGCATGGGTAAGGTGAAACAGTCAGAAACCTCGATGGAGAACCATAAGTCAAACCAGAACTTGAGGGCTGCACTGGAACGATAAAAGACGTCAAGCGGTGAGGTGGAGTCCTGTGCCAAGGGCGTAAATGAACTTGAGAGTTTTTCCAGATCGGCCATGTCGACGCTAGGAGGTTCCCATAACCTCAGGACGGCTGTGTTGAGGTGACACAGTACAAGTTCTAGGTAAGATGATATTGTCAGTTGGTGGGAGCAGGGGTATGTAGGTAGATAGAATGACGGACTATTTGGTTTCAGCTGCGTTGGCAATGAGGCTTTGTATTTCTCTACCTCTGTATGGAACATGGCGAAGCAAGTATGCGTAGATTCTCGTCTAGTCCCGGCGAGTTCGCCCCCCTCAGGATCTTCCACATGCAATTGGGCGATACGTTCGGAGAGGTGCTGGACGCGAACAAGGTGGACTAGTACTGTGTCTGATTCGAACTCTTTCATGGCTTCTAGTTCTTTAAGACACTGTTCAATATAGGATGTGTATTTTGGCGGGTCAATTCGATGAAGGGCAAGCGCGATGCTGTTTCTTGTGAGAACTTTTCACAATTATCAAGGAGGTGTTCTGGCTTGGCTAGGGATAGTATAATCACTTACATGGAGTTCATGTACCAAACACCGCATAACGCCCTTCTCTCATCGCTCGTCCTCGCCCGGGGGCGGATCGGGATTCAACATCAACCTTGTCTTCTCCTGTACATCTGGGGACCTGTTGATACCAAGATTTGCGACAAGACTGTTGGCCAGATAAATCAGGTTATTCATCTGTGAATGAATCATGCAGTGGTAATGATAGTATCCTAGGACCAACAAGATGGACTGTAGAAGTTCAAGCGATCGCTCCGAACGCATCAGCATGTGCTCGGAAATGTGCTTCATGATGAAACAGTTCTGGGCTCTCATAGACTTGAGGTTTCGATACGACGACACCATGCGGATTGTTGCGAAGAGAAAAGGCCTCGAAAGTGCTAGTTCGGTGGCATTCATACCCAGAGGGGGTGTCACAAATGGGTAATCTGGCATTAGCTCGTTAACAAAGGTTGATAATAAGACATCGTCCGACTCGGACGGAATCGACACCTCGCCAAGCTGCATACGGCACAGACACACGTTGGGGGCGTGGTCATTGTAAGTGCTTGGAATGGTATGCGTGGACTCGCTGTTCGAGCTCGTGGGATAGACCGGGATGATGTCGTTTCTTGGCGGCCTATCTTCCAATGTACTGCTGTAGGCTCCAGTATTTCCGAGGGAGCATTTGACGGACCTAGTCCATACTCAAATCCCTGCGTTACTGTATTAGGAACTTCGGAGTTCGTAGCCTTGAGGAGGTCGACGAGACTGTTAAGTTACGGTCGGCTCCAGTGGTCACTGGGACAAAACCCCATTCTGACAGCTTTTTTTTTTTCGATATACGTCGGAACCTAATAATCCCACCCCCTGGCTAATGGCTGGCACATCCATTAGCCGTCGCTTTTAGACCTGGCGGGTAGTGCACGGCAACCTCTGACTAGCGACAGAGCCCTATAGAACCTGAACCTTCAAGCTTCACGTCGCGGATCAACGAGCTGCAAGTCCAGAGCTAAACTTTCTGAAGTTTCAGTTGGAAGCGGAGATCAAGCTTCGGCTGAGCGTCGAGCAGAAGCAGAAACTGGCCGACGAGAGGGCCGATAACGTACAGAAGAAGTTGGAGGAACAACCGGCCGGGAGGAATATTTCCGGAGCATAGCGTTACGGTACCCGCGGGCATTTTCTAAGTTGGTACCTATCGTAAGTGATCTTCAAGGGAATCCAGGGATCACAGACGATGGCTGTATCTAAATGGATACAGGCCGGAAACGGCCTGTGTTTTTTTTTTTTTTTTTTTTTTTTTTTTTTTTNTTTTTTTTTTTTTTTTTTTTTTTTTTTGTATTTGAGTAGCAGCCCTGGAAATACTTTCTCATCCCACACACACCGACTTCGCATCCTTCTGCTCCTGTCTCTTGTCGTTCGGTCTATCGCCCTTAAATTCTCGTCTTGCTTCCTTTCCTCCTGTTTCACCATGCGTGAGGGTATCGACGTTGACCAGCTTCGTGCAGCTTCGTGCACGAAGTGATTGCTTCTGACTCTTTTCCTAACTCAGCACAAATGATGCTTTCTGTCTTGGATATTACCAAATTGTTTTAGATGGTCACTGAACGAGGCAGCCGTGAATTTCCGTCTGTAATGAAGAGGTGGTCGACAGGACTTCTCACACCCAACGCAGTGGAAGCCCCATTCCACCTCTTGCAATGACCTGTTCAACCACGGTACATGGACAATTGCCACAAATCGAAATGGATTTCCTGACCGTCCATCGAAGGGATCTGATGTTCGAGGCTGTCGCGGGTGGCGTGTGATGGATCCCGATTGCTGCAGTGCTGCCACCCTCACGTCGTATGCCTGAAGCTTCTGGGCTTCCATATCCGCTACGTATTTGTGCATGGCGCTTAACGATCCGTGAAGTGAAATGCCGGCATGAAGAGCGGATTCATAGTCGACCAGGACAGACGGAGCACAAACCCTTTTCACGTTTGGCGAGTAGGTGCCACGTATAAGCCTCATGCGAGGCAATGTGTTGATGGTCCGGCTATCCAATCCAAACTTGCAGCTCGCACGTCTAATCGACAGTGGCAGATACAGCCTGTCCTGCGAAAAACAGAGGAAGCAAACCCGTTTGCAGGTGAGAAGATAAAGGTAACTGCCAAAGTCGTCACACTGTTCGCATCCCGGCGTACACAGTTTCTCGTATAGAGTTCTACAGGTAATCCACCTGCCGGTTTCGATGCTTAGAATGCCGCGCAGTGCATTTGGTGCATATGTGTTAATAGCTTTGTATTGGAGGAGAGAATTCACCAACTCCATGGCGCGCCTGTTGACCCGTCGAAAGTCGGTGAGAGTGCGCAAGTCAAGTTGGGATAGAATCTCCTGCAACACCTCGGGAGGGAGAGCACCGAGGACACCCACATTCGTTCTGGGTGGTAGGCGGAGGCACTCACTCTCGGGCTGAGATTTGGGGGAAGGTAGGTTGCCATCCAGGGTGTGATCGTTGAGATTCACACGAGGATAAGTTAGATCGTGAAGTCTGCGGACCGGTGATTGCTCTTTCATCTCGAATATTCTGCGTCGATTAAGAAGGGCCGCAAGGTGAGAGGACTTCCTCCAGATTTTACTCTGCGCGGTTTGACGCGTTAGCAAACGCCAAGTTCGAAACGGATAGTCATGCAAAAGCCAACGGCAATCCAAGGAAGAAATGGTTTCCCCTGAAGGCCCTCAGGTGATCGGAGTTTCATGATATTCTCCGATCTCCGTCGGTCTTTGAGGAAGTGAGGCTGAGATACCTCGAAAACGCGTATTGTACCTAGCCTTAAGTGGCGCAGCTAAACAGTAGAAGTACCTAGGGATTAAGGCGACATAGCGAACACCTAGCTTAGGTAGGTAGTTGGGCTGAGGTCTGCCCTATAATCTTGACAGAAGTTCTCAACCGGGAAACGAGACTTGGGGGGACGTTCTCCTCGTTTAAATTCGCCTTAGACCCTGATGATCCATAGGTACGGAGACCAACAGTGGTCACTGGGACAAAACCCCAAATCTGACGAAATTTTTTATTACATATGCGGTTGGGCGTATGGTTTTTATGTGAATAATGCGCTTTAAATGAAAAAGTATTTAGTTAAGCGATATATGTAATTAAAAATATTTAATTAAAAAGTTTATTTTTTTATAAAATTTAAAAAAATTAAATTATATAAAAAATTAATATTTAAATATAATATAAAAATAATTAATATTAAATATAAATTAATTATATTATTTTATTATTATAAAATTTTAAAAAATATTTATTAATTAATATATTATAATAAATATTTTTAAATAATTAAAAATAATAATTAAAAAGTTTAAAATAAATTTATTAATTAAAAAAAATAATTATTTAAATATTATATAAAAATAAATATATATAAAAAGCTTTATTAAAACTAATTTAAATTAGCACACAATTAATTCAACTATTTAAAAATAACGTTTTATAACATAATTAACGAATTATTATATTATTATTAGTTATAATAGTTCGTTTGTTATTACTTTTCAGCCAACTAAAGCTGGTAGCTTAAATATAGCTTTTGTTACCAGCTGTAAGCTTTCTTTACTCTTGCTAAAGCCTTTTGCAAAGCTTAAAGTAAGTATAAGCTTATTTTAAGCGCTGGAAGGTTGTCGCGAAACGCTGTAGTTCTTTTTTTTGAACGTTATAAAGACATTGAAAAAAGTTTATTATAAGGGGGTTGAACCCCTGCAGCAACCGTCGAGTTTGAATCGCTGGCGGCTTTTGTTAGACGTAAAGCTTAAACTTGCGCTTTTGTAATTATTATATTGTAACAGCTAAGCGCAATTGTTTACAATTAACTGCGTTAATTTTTATAATAAACCTTTAGTAAAAAAGTATTTAATATAATAATTAACGAATTATTGTATTATTATAAATTATAACAATTTGTTTATTATTTTAAATATATATTATAACATTT